>VYXB01008301.1:37170-52469 GCA_013397135.1 Pachyramphus minor
AAAAAAAAAAAGGAATATGGAAAGACATGGTAAAGATGTTAAGACTTTGACCTACTGCATATGCAGAAATGTACAATGAGAATTAACTCAAAATTAAAAATTGAGCAGAACTGACAATATCTGAAAAATGACCTTTGTATTCAGACACATGAAAACAGTAAAAAAATAGTAATGATCTGTAGATTTTTAGATGAGAAGAATTATTTTTTACTATATTTAAAGGCTTTTTATTTAATTAAATATATTTAATTAATTTTATTTAATTTAAAATTACCTTTTTTAGAAATTTTATTAGTAAATGAATGTTTTATGAATGAATGTTTATAAATGTTAGTAAAAGATGTTTACATTTTTCCAAAATGTTTAAATTCTGGTCTGATCATTTTTAAGAATTGCCAGAAACTGTCCCATAGTGTGAAATCTTTCATGAGAAGTTCTCCTGATCTCCTTGCATTCACTTGACCCTTATGTAGTCTGTGTCCTTTTGAAGTGGTTTTGGGTTTTCTTCACTATTATATAATCTAGAAAATAAAAAAAAGAAAACCTACTGGAGTTTGGATTGTGTTAAAGACTATAGTTGGCTTTTCCAACTACTGCTTGCTCTAATTTTCAACAACACCTTTAATTTTTCTACCCTCAGATAGTTTAGATTGTTGTAGAGTGCATGGAGTGCATTTGGTACAATGGTCCAAACCCTACAGTAATGGCAACACAGAATAACTATTGACATCAAGTTTTATATATGTTTCACTGTGAAAGCTGATGTTTCACTGGGAAACATAATATTTCAGAAGCATACAACACTAGTTAGTCATTTTTTATATCTCAAGCTTATAGCAGAGTTTCAAAGCTCTGAACTTCCATGTTATCTAAAGCAGGAATGTGTTTGTTTCATTTTTTTTAAATTACATTTTTTCTGAAGGTCATCCCTCTGAGTGAATGAGAAGACTTTCTAGGCTGTTTACATCTGAAGCAATCTGAGCTGCCATAGAAGGCTGTCTGACTTTTTTAAGAAGGAAACAGAATATAGAAAGATGGTCTGTGGTAATGTACAGTAAATACTGAGCCATTCTATGTTTAATTACTATTGGCAGAAACTTAAAACAGAGCCTTAATTTTGTCTGGATTTTCGAAACACTGAGTCTTCCAAATCTTTTCTAATCTTGTTGAAGTTGCTTCAAACCAGCATCATATTTATTCATAATGCTTATTTCCTGTCTGAATGCTTACTGGAACTTCTATCCTCATTCCGACTTTCCTTAACCCTTCTCCCCACTCCCTTTGCGAATTTAACTAAATCTATGATGTTTTAGAAAGCTTATGGGAACTTTTCTTCCTTCCTTCCTTCCTTCCTTCCTTCCTTCCTTCCTTCCTTCCTTCCCCTTCCCTTTCCTTTTGATATATTCCATGTGAACAAGAACAATGCCTCTGTATTTTAGACCTTATGTTTCTTTAAAGAAGTAACACACTCAGTGTTGACATGAGGGAACAGAATCTTTCATCCTTCTACTAGTTTTCACAGCTGAGACAAGTGGAAGACAACACTAAAATATTTCTAAACCTCTTTCGGAAAAAGTGTCTGAAACAGAGATAAGAAATTTCTCTCTGAAGGAAAAACAGTACCTCCATAAAGTGTTTCAAACGTGGTGATGATTTACAGCGATAGTTTCTGTTTGGTTGGTATTCCACACCAGTTTCATTGAGTGTATTATAGAGTTTCCAGTCAACCCTACCAAAAGATTGAAAGAGTCATTTTTGTACCTTGTTATAGCTTACACAAGGGCAGGGCAATATATTTTACTCAGTTATTTGCCAAAAAGTATCACTATCTTTTCTCAAAAAAGTATCACTATCTTTTCTCATAGCATTAAAATGATACAAATCATAGATTAAAAAGTTGAAGATGAACTTTTTTTTGAAAACTTCATAATGTCTAAACTTCATAATGGCCCAATTTCCAGTGATTGTACAAAGATCAGGCATCCAAGTGTCTTGGTTGTGAAACAAAATGCTTTTAAGAACAAACTGAAATGAAATGACAAATTAGTTAAGAAGTCCTCAATTTCCTGGAACTCCTAAGAGCTGATTTTCACTGAGGTGCTTTGTGTTTTTCATCTTTTGTGCCCTTTACAAACACAAGATTTTTTGTTGGGGTTTTTGGTTCTTTTATAAGGCTTTATTAAGCATGTCTGACACTAAAGAAAACAACCTAAAAGCAAGGAAATAAGCATTATATGTAAAAAACCCAAAAAAATGATTGACAAAAATAGAAAGTAAAAAGCCACCCACAAAGACATAACCATGTCAGAAGAGTTGGAACTGAGTTGGACTTGTTCCAGCTCCAGGGATACCTTATAGCAGGTACCTTCTAGTACCTACCTGGGGCCAACAAAAAGCTGGAGAGGGACTTTTTGAAAGGACGTATAGTGATAGGGCAAAGGAAAATGATTTTAAACTGACAGAGGGTAGGTTTGGATCAGATATGAAGAAGAAATTCTTTGCTGTGAGGGTGGTGAGATCCTGAAGCAGTGTTCCCAGAGATGTTGTGGATGTCCCATCCCTGTAGTGCTCAAGGCCAGGTTGGATGAGGCTTTGAGCAACCTGGTCTAGTGGGAGAAGCCCCTGTCCACAGGAGGGGTTTGGAACTAGACAATCTTTAAGGTCCTTTCCAACCCAAACCACTCTATGATTCTATGATTCTAAATTTTTATTACTTTGGGAAATTATACATAAGAAAATAACAATTATATGTGGTCAGAAAAATATCAAATGTAGTCTTTGCTCATTGTAGAAAGCTCATTGTAAAAGCTGCTATTGGAGCTAAGATGGAAGTGAGATTCTTTGAAGTAGAGTTGAGTTAAACAGGCACAGAGATCTATATGAACACGAGGTAGACTTTTCTGAAACAGCAGCAGCTCTAATGCCTTGTAGCTGCCATGGATACCTATCCCACTGCAAACTGCTACCCAGGTGCAGTCTACTCCTGTTCTGGTGTGCTGTGGTGCAGGGTTGCTGCTGGTATGTACACCTTCCGTGCCTAGCACAGGTGAAATGTGAGACTCCTGAAGAAAGAGGGGGTCATAATGTTCTGATAGGAATGGACACCAGTGAGTGTCTTTAGTATAAATGTCACCAGTCTGTTCATATAAAAACACAGAAGAAAGAAGCATGCAAGCTGCTGGGCATTTGAGGGAAGCAGAGAAAAAGGTGGAGAGTAAGTAGGAACTAGTAAGTCCAGTGCCTTAGAGGAAATTGCCCTGCAGGTTTGTACTTATGTGAAAAAAATTCAATAAAACTAAGTGTTGGAAGTTAAGATTAGAGAAAAGAGATTTGTTTAATGCAGAAAAGAGGCATAATGGGAAATGGGAAAGCATAAATTAAAGAGAATTAAGACATGATGAGAAGAGATAAAAAGGTAAATTTCAAAAAGTCCCAAGTAAAATGCAGTCATTACATCTGAAGAGAGTGTCCTATTCTCAGTTTTATAAATGGGCTTAAAGGTCTTGGTGTGAGGCATGACAGGACAAGTAAAATTATAGAGGTGCTAAGATGGTTTAGAAATATATTTTCCAAAAATGAGAGGGATTGATTGCAGGAAAAAAAAGGGTTCACAAAATAGGAATGGGTTCACATGAGTGTGAAATCTATCCCTGTTACATTCCAATAGGTTCTTAGGAGTGCTAACAAAAAGGATGAACATATAGAACCATAAAAACTAAGGTGATAATAAGTGAGCAGAAAGAGAATGCATCAAAACGAAAGAGAATTAGGAGAACAATCCTTCCTGATTTATGGTCATCATAAAAAAATAGCTGCTCCTTCCTGCTAAGTACAGTCAGGTGATCAAAGATCATAAACAGAAAAGGTCTTGCAGAAACATGTAATGAGCAGGAGAGACAAGTGAGTAAAATTGATGGACTCTGAATGGAATAGAACCACCATCTAGAGGGAAAAGAATAATGTTGCAAAGAGGTATATTGCACAAAAAAAGGAAGGTGAACAAGGATGCCATGGCTAAGAAATACTATAAGATAAAATTGACTGTGCTTTAAAATAGGTGCAAGTGAAAGAAATGAAAGGAGATTGGCTTGTCAGAGAAGACACTGAAGAAAAAAGCAGCATATGAACAAATCATCCTCCATTTTCTCAGTTTGATTTTAAAACAAATGACAGCAAGTATTAAATACCTCTTTAAAAGGAAATACACAAGCAACTTAGAAATGTGAGAGTGTGTTAATCAATGCAGAGTCAGTATAATTATCTTACAGTAATTACTGCTATTAAAGAATACAAACAAAGAAGATTAAACAAAAGATGTGGAGTACTAGGGAGGTGAGAGGTGTGGACATATGTTATTAAACAGTATAATTGAATGGTCAGAAGGAAGAGAAAAAGCCAAAGACAATCTTGTTGTATACAGAGTGAGCATAATTATGGGAAGGGGTGTGGATATGGTGTAAGTATTACTTGCTTTGCTAGAATGCAATGGAAGTTGAATAAGTAAATTAAGAACTGGTGTTACTGATGCTTACTGTAATCCCACAATGAATCAGAAGATGACTGAAATCAGAAAGAGCGGCTGTGTTTTTTAATTTCAAGAAATATTTATCCATGTAAAATTGATGAGAATTAAACATCTCAATTTTAAAATCTGGTAAACAACAATACAATGGAAACTTTGAATCATACTAGCTATTAAGAGAATATCATGAGTGGTGTTGTTCATCTTCATACTTGCTTCAACAAGAATTTTTCTTTTCTAGTCTAACTTCAAGCTATTCAAAATTCTTCATTGTGTGCTTTGAATAAAACCTTCCCTTTAATGAAAAGCAATTTGCAAGTGTATTCTTTTTGGAATGCTAGTTCTGAAATCTAGAGGAAAAAGATCACAGTATATGTTACTAGTTATTTCAGCATGAATTTTACCTCGCGAAAATAAATGTCATGTTTTCCACATTTGATCAGACCAATCAGTTAATGAACACTGTCTATTTTGATCATAACCAAGTTGGACTGCCAAGGTGAAGAACATCACAGAATATATTAACATATGAAAGCAGAGATTAAAGTGCATGTTGCGTGAAGTCTGTTGGCAGGATTTTTTTATTTTATAGACTAAAAAAGTAGACCTATCAAAATCAAACTTCACTGTTGGTTTGTTGGTGTTTTTTCCATTCTCAGAATTAAAAATGTATCTTCTGACACGTGCATAGCTGTGTTACATTCTGATAGTCATCTCAGAAAAACATCATTGTGCAGCATATGAATAATTCTCTTTTGTTATGGTTTGGGTATGGAGTAAAAGAAGTAAGTGGAACTTTTATAAGTCATGAAACTTTATATTTCAAATATATTTATGGATAGGACCAATTATTGGATCCACTATAAAGCATTACACTCCTTAATAAATAGTATGTTATCTCACAAGGTTCTGCTCACTCATAGTTGTGGCTCTCGTTTTGGGTTTGTTTTTTTTTTTAAATAGAATTTAATTTTGGTAGCAGAAGACCCATTGTATTTGATTTTTTTCTTTGTACTTTGTATTGAATTCACAGAACAGTCCATATATAACTGAAAGCTTTCATGACATAGGTACAGCAACAAAGGTTCTAAATTACGGACCTCTATTATGATGCTGAGACAAAGTTTACACTGTACTTTCCACACTTGGTCTGCAGAGATGCATAAAAATTAACAGTGTATGCTGTTTGGTTTTCAACTCTCTCTGTAAGTTTTTTGTCGAATTCAATTGAATAGACCTCAGCAAGAGATTTCTAGGAAAAAATAAGTTGATAAATATGTGCACACAGCTATTTAAAAAGTCTTATTCCAGTGACTGTATTTTGTGGGAAGTGTTAGAATTCTAGGATGATCTTATGATGTAGTTTAATTTTGCAAACTGTATTCCAAAAGACTTTTAAAGTGCTAAATAAAACAATTGAGCTTAAATAATAAATAATAATACATAAAGGAGATTTAAAAATAGTTCAAGTATGTGAGGGAGATACAGAAAGAGATAAATAAAACAAACTCCTAACAATGAAAGTTGTGCAGGCACTGATGTGAGAATGAATTCCCTAAGCTAATTCACAGTAGAAGGCAAAATTTGCTATACATGTCAGATGAGGCAAAGGCCTAATGACTTTCTGAGGGGATCTTCCATTTGCTTTTTGTTCTGTATATCTAATACAGTGATATCTGTATTAAAACAGTAGTCATACTTCATAAGAGGCATCTTTTCTCACCATTGAAGATAAACATGAAAAAACCAAGATAAAAATACTGTAAGTCTCCCTCTTCTGTTGTCAAGAAAAGTTACTTTACAGTGTAGCAACACAAAGGGTAAAATCTTAAGACATTTCTGCTTAGTACTTCAGAGAAGGGAGTCTCTGCACATACAAATGCTCAACGTGAAGATAAGCTTGTGAATATGCCATGAAGAAGATGATTTAATGAGCTCAAATATATACATGTGTGTATAATTAAAGAGCCAGCATCTGGTTGGTTTATTTGTCGTTTGTTGTGAAATGTGTATCATGTTTCTGTGAAAAAGCAACTGAGTATTTCGCACTTTCTCTCAGTTGATGAAACCATCCCCCTAGCAGAGGGGGCTTGCTCTGAGCATGCTTGGGGATTTTGGGGTGCAAAAGGCAAAGCAGGAAAACTGATCTAATGTTTAAGGGATAAGAGAGTAGAAAGCCTGGAGAGAGGACGCAGGCCTACAGTCAGACTGCAAAGCTGGTAGAAAGAAAAAATATCCTAAAGCCCCAAATGAGTTAGGAACTGCTGTAACTGAGTATTAGAACTTGGAACAAAAGTTTAGAGAAGAACCTGTCCTCCCAGAAAACAGTGACTTGAAGTGACCTTTTTATAAATATTCTTGTTCTCTTATTTTTCTCACAAAATGGATTTTATATATAAGAAGAAAAATTGTTATAGTCCCAGAAAAATCAGTGTTTGAATGTAGGGGCCATTTCTGACATTGGGGAATGTTCATTTAAAAAGAATCTATTGGCAGAGCAACCTTTCACATTTGACCCACTGTACTGAATTTGGATGGGATAGATTTAATTTTCTTCATAGTAGATCCTGTGGTATTATGTTTTAAATTTGTCACCAAAGCATTGTTGATAGCACAAGGACATTTTAGTTATTGCTGAGCAGTTCTTACGCAGCATCAAGGGCTTCTCTGCTTATTATGCTGCCTGTCCCAGCAAATCAGCTGAGGATGGGCAAGAAGTTTGGAGAGGACACATCTGGGACACAGGTGACCCCAACCAATGACAGGGATATTTTATAACATATGAAAGGAATATTCCATATTATATGGCACCATGCTCAGTGACAACTGCTGATGGAAAGCAGGAGGAAGGGACCATGTTCAGGGTTATGATGTTTGTCTTCCCATGTAACCATTAGGCATGATGTAGCCCAGCTTTCCTGGAGATGGCTGAACACCTGCCTGACAGAGTGGCCAACGAATTCCTTCATCTTCTTTGTTTACATGTACAGCTTTTGCTGTACCTGTTAAACTGTCTTTATCTCAACCCATGAGTTTTTTCACTTCTGCTCGTTCCATTCTCTCTCCCATCCCACTGGGGAGGGAGCAGATGGGGGGGTGTGGGGTGTGAGGGAGTGGCTCTGGGGGGCTTTGCTGACCCCCGGAGTTAAAAACCACTGACCCACTTAGGGTCAGTTAAAACACATAAGTTGTTCATCTTAATATTTACATGACATAGTATCGTGATGCAACAGGTGGTATTTCAGATTAAGTCTTTAAATAGACAGCTTTCATAACCTGGAATTACTGACTGGGAAAAGCTTGTTCATAAGAAACAGCCTTTTAGCCCCTTACAGACCGCAAATATGTGGAGGAGGAGCACGAGGTTAATAGGTTTAATCTGTATCAGACCTGTACCAAAAGAGACTTGTTTACTTTGCTCTGACTGCTTCTCTTCCTTTTGACAAAAAATAGAATTGATGTGGGTACTTTGCCTCATAGACAAATTTAGTCATAGATGCCGTTATATATATTTATTTGCAAAGATGCTACCATATGCCTTTACATAAACAGTATGGAAAACACATTTGTTAGGTGGGTGGAGTTGTTTTGCATTAAGTGGCCAGCATTTGTATTAAAACATGGGCTTTTCCTTTCTAAATGCAGTACTTGCTAAGAAATATTTTGATTTTTTTTTTGCAGAAATCATGAATTCTAGTGATGTATTCTATTGAAGGTTGATATAAAAATGGATTGCTGACTTTTGTTTCCTTGGTATCTTTTTTAGGATTTATTTATACCTGTGGTGGAACTTTAAAAGGACTTAATGGCACTATAGAAAGCCCTGGCTTCCCATATGGATATCCAAATGGTGCAAACTGTACATGGGTTATCATAGCAGAAGAAAGGAACAGAATACAAATCGTCTTTCAGTCTTTTGCTCTAGAAGAAGAATATGATTATTTGTCATTATATGATGGGCATCCTCATCCTGCAAACTTTAGGACAAGGTAAAGAATAAATATTAATAAAATCTAATTTTTACTAGTATCTTAAAAATATGTGAGAATATAGTTAAAGCTAATGTTTTTAAATTATGGATTCTTTCATATTAGTCTTTAAGGTGTACTTTAATTAATCATAAGTGCCAAAATCTAGATCATGTGTTTTAATTCTAGTTAAAGTAAGTGCTTAAATTAATATAGCCCTCATAAAAGTTGCCTCAACAAAATATAATTAATTAAGAAGCATATGAGCATGGATAAATTAATGTAAAGTGAGTATGAGATTGTGGAGGTCTCAGTTTGCATGATCTAGTAGGAGTGGAACTTTTGTATTCTTTTCAACAGGAGGCTTTTGATCAAGATTAAGAAAATATAACATTTAAAACTAGATAATTTTTTTTTGTAATTTTATATGAGCATCTTCTAACAAAAAGGCATTACAACAATGAAAAAATGAGTTTGAAATATCAAGAGTGTGATGGGTCACAGGGCATTTTTTATCTGAGTCTGTTTCAGAGTCATGTCCCAGATTTTCAGTTCTAGAAGGTGGCAGCTTGAGGAATACATAATAATTCAGCAACTACAACAGATATATTAGTCATACCTTTATTAGTTATCTTTATTATTATGTGTCTTGACCTCTGTAAATCAAGTTGTCATATGCCTGGACTTCTGTAAGGCCTTTGGCATGGCCCCACACAACAGCCTTGTTAAACAGGAGAGATACATATTTGGTGGATGGACAGTTTGATGGCTGTGCAGTGGCTGAAACTTGGCCACATCCAAGGGGTTGCAGTCAACAGCTTAAAGTGCAAATAGAGATCAGCAACAAGTGGAGTCCGTATTGGGACCAAGACTATTGAATATTATACTTGTAACTTTGTGTTACTCTATATGCTTGATTTAGTATATTTAATACCATAATATTTGCCTCAAACTATAAAATAATTTAAAGTTGTGAATGATATGCAAAAAAATTATATCTTTCCATAAATTATATTTGTAAGTACCTACCAAAAAATCTGTGTGCAGAAAGACAGTATTATTTCATGTATTTGAACCAATCTTTCAGCAAAATTTCATACTTGGAAGTCTTTCTGGGTCATGTCGTAAACACTGTTTTTAGGGTTTTCTTGTGGACAGTGGGACTGAGTGCACCCCCAGCAAGTTTGCAGATGACACCAAGGCGAGTGGTACAGTTGATTTGCTTGAGGGAGGGGATGCCATCCAGAAGGACATTGACAGGTTGGAGGAGTGGGCCCAGGAGAACCTTATGAAGTTTGACGGGGCCAAGTGTAACATCCTGCACCTGGGTCTGGTCAATTCTCAGTGTCAATACAGGCTGGGAGATGAATGGACTGAGAACAGTCTTGCAGAAATGGACTTGGGGAGATTAGATAGATAGATAGATAGATAGATAGATAGATAGATAGATAGATAGATAGATAGATAGATAGATAGATAGATGAAAAATTGGACACGAACAAGCAATGTGCAGTTACAGTTCAGAGAGCCAACTGTATCCCAGGCTACATCAAAAGAAGCATGACCAGTTAGCTGAGGTAGCTGATTCTTACCCCCTGGTTTGCTTTTTTGAGACCTCACCTGGAGAACTACATCCAACTCCAAGGCTCCCAGGACAAGAAAAGCATCAACCTATTGGAGCAGGTCCAAATAAGTTCAGCAAAATGATCAGAGGGCTGGAGCACCTCTCCTATGAAGAAAGGCTGAGAGCTGGGGTTGTTCAGCCTTGAGAACAGAAGGCTCCAAGGAGACCATATTGTGACCTTTCAATATTTAAAGGGGACTTATAAGAAAGGTGGATAGAGACTTTTTACCAGGGCCTCTAGTGACAGGACAAGGGGCAATGGTTTTAAACTTAAAAGAGGGTAGATGAGGACTTGATCACCCCCCGACAAAGACAGGCTGAGAAAGTTGGGGCTGTTCATGAAGAGGAGAAGATTGTTTAGAGACCTCACAGCAACCTTCCAGTATTTGAAAAGAGCCTACAGGAAAGCCAGAAAGAGAACTGTAGTGAAAGGACAAAGGGGAATGGATACAAACTGAAAAAAGGGGAAAATTAGGTTAAATATTCGGAAGGAAACTTTTACTGTGAGGGTGTTGAGATGCTGGAACAGGTTGTCCAGGGAACTTGTGCATGCCCCATCTCTGGCAGTGTTCAAAGCCAGGTTGGATAAGGCCTTGAGCAACTCGGTTTACTGGGAGGTGTTTCTGCCCATGGCAGGACGTTTGGGACTAAATGGTCTTTAAGATTCCTTCCAACCTCTTAACATTGTATGATTCTATGATTAAGATTAGATATGAGGAAGAAATTCTTTACAAAGAAGGTGGTAAGATACTGGAACAGGTTCCCAAGAAATCCTTGGCTTTGAGTAACCTGATCTAGGGAAAGATGTCCCTGCCCACAACAGTGCAGACTGGATCATCTTCCCAACCAAACCACTACATGATTTTATTGTTCTATGATCCTGTGATGAAGAATGTAATATCTGTTCCTAATCAGGGAACATCCAGTTTTGTTTTACTTTGCATAATGCTGCTCAAATAAAGGGATTTGTTTTCATAAGACTGTATGGTAAATGTTGATTCACTGGTAATGATTATTTTTTTTAAACTATTGCATAACAATCCAGCACCCGTTCACTAACAGGAAAATGTAACTTGGTACTAGAAGGAAACTGGAATAGTAAAGTTCTTCATCTCAAATCTGTGCAGGATGTGAATTCTGTTTGTCAAATGTTTAACAGTCAGCAGATATGGAGAAATGCATGATTAATGAAATTGCTTTTCTTTGTACTTCTGTGTTTCCATTTTTATTTTCTGTTTCATGAATGTTTGTATATAATTCTGATATCAGCTGCAGAAAAGAGGGAACCCATAGATAAAAGATTTGAGAGATGTCTTTCACAACAACAAGAAAAAACAAGATAATGTAGTTTTCCTTCTTTCTGCCCACTCCTCAAAAGATAAAATTGAGATTTTCTCAAATGTAGGAGCCCAAAAGGGCCCTCACTGGCAGTCAAGACTTCTATTGATGAATCCACTCTAAATTGTAATCTCAAGGAGCATGTACACAATGTTCTGGGCAAGTGCAAAAGAATTAAACAATTACTACAGTTATGAACGAATGGTCCCTACTGATTTACAATTTTAATGAGCATCAGGAAAAAGGGGTGAAGGAAGTTAGGAGGATGAAAGGAAGAGGAATATAATATCTTGCAAAAGCAGAATTGTTTGTCTTTATGTCTTGTTCAAGCTGCTGAAAAGGTTTGTATATATCTGGATGCACATGTTAATTAGTACGTATACATGCATATGTATCTGGACACATTGGTATATAGATACCTATATGCATTTGTAGATATATGTGTTCAGGATTCTTTTTAAGTTAAACTAATCCTTCAATGCTGGAGGTTTTACTTCTTTTTTTAAAGTCAGTATCTTGAGGAGAAAGTCAAGGAAACCAGTTGTGCTTAGAAGTTTTGGTATGGTGCATTTAGGATGCCATTACATTCTGGTGAATTGGCCTTTTTAACCATCAGCGTGCCTGTAACAAGCGTGGATAGAGTCCTTCCCAAATCTTCATTCATGAACCCAAGCCATGATGATGATGATGCCATTCTGGTGAAGAAGTATAAGCAGTTCTGTGGAAAAGAGTAGAATAAGTCAGAAGGAAATAAGAGTAGAGTAAGTCAAAGGAAAAGAGGATTGAGCCTGAATATAGATCTTGAAATAGATTACTTTTGCAAGATGTACAAGATCTTGCCAGAGTGTGGATACAGTCGAAGAATAGTACACATTTGTGTGAGTGGAGAATAGGGTTTTAAATTAAGAAAGCGTTATGGTGAAATCATGCAAGCTTTACTAAATATCTCATGATTTAAAAACGTTTATTTTCTCAGTTTTCTGTAACAAGTAGTGTGGTGGTTTCCCAGTTTTCCTTTTGCAAATGGTTTTTATTTAAACAAGTGAAGTTTTACTGAGGTGCAGTTGCTTGTGAAAACTATTGTTGTAGCATGACAGTTTTGCCATTTTACTTAGTGACATTAATGGAGGTGTAATCAGATGGCACATGTTGCCTTCCTTTTAATTTTGTAACAGAAAAAAAATATTTTCAGGGGACTACATGTGTATTTGGAAAATATATAACTGGACAAATAGAAAAAATTGTCTCAGGTAGACAAGGCCACTATTTCTTTTTTTTCTTCAGTGAGTTTCTGTATGAATTAAAATGATTTTGCAGTTTGACTATTTGTGAAGCTCATGTTCTCTGATTCCACCCTTATCCGGTTTTGTACTTCTTTGTTTAATTGGTCTCCTTAGAATTGAATCCTGTTGAAATTGCAGTCATTGACTGTCATTTTCAGTGAATGCTCAACAGCCTGAACTGATTTAGATGGCCCTTAAATGGCAGCTAAACAATAACAAATGGAAGAGAAGCATGTCAGATATGGCCATTACAGAAAGTGTACAGTCAATATTATACTTGTCTCTTTGTGTTACTGTATATGCTTGATTTAGTATATTTAATATGATACTCTTTGCCTCAAACTATAAATAAACTATAAAATAATTTAAAGCTTTGAATTATATGCAAAAAAAAATCTTTCCATAAATTATATTTCTAAGTGCCTACAAAAAAAATCTTTGTGCAGAAAGACAGTATTATTTCNATTGCAGTCATTGACTGTCATTTTCAGTGAATGCTCAACAGCCTGAACTGATTTAGATGGCCCTTAAATGGCAGCTAAACAATAACAAATGGAAGAGAAGCATGTCAGATATGGCCATTACAGAAAGTGTACAGTCAATATTATACTTGTCTCTTTGTGTTACTGTATGTGCTTGATTTAGTATATTTAATATGATACTCTTTGCCTCAAACTATAAATAAACTATAAAATAATTTAAAGCTTTGAATTATATGCAAAAAAAAATCTTTCCATAAATTATATTTCTAAGTGCCTACAAAAAAAATCTTTGTGCAGAAAGACAGTATTATTTCATGTATTTGAACCAATCTTTTAGCAAAATTTCATACTTGGAAGTCTTTCTGGGTCATGTCGTAGACACTATTTTTAGAGTTTTCTTGTTGCCCTTGTTATTCATATTCCTGATTTTTGTGTACCCTTTCTTTCACATTTATACAACTAGCACCCCTCAAAACAAACAAAAACCAAACCAAACCACCAAAAAACTAAACAAAAAACAAAACCAAACCACCACCCCCACCACCCCCAAAGCAAACAAAACCAAACAAAAACCCCCCAACCAACCAACCAACCAAAAAACCCACTAAGGNAAAATCTTTCCATAAATTATATTTCTAAGTGCCTACAAAAAAAATCTTTGTGCAGAAAGACAGTATTATTTCATGTATTTGAACCAATCTTTCAACAAAATTTCATACTTGGAAGTCTTTCTGGGTCATGTTGTAGACACTATTTTTAGAGTTTTCTTGTTGCCCTTGTTATCCATATTGATGATTTTTGTGTGCCCTTTCTTTCACATTTATACAACTAGCACCCCTCAAAACAAACAAAAACCAAACCAAACCACCAAAAAACTAAACAAAAAACAAAACCAAACCACCACCACCACCACCCCCAAAGCAAACAAAACCAACCAAAAACCCCCAACCAACCAACCAAAAAACCCACTAAGGTTTGACTTGCTATGATTACTTTCAAATTGCAACTTTGGATGACCTTATTTTGGAAAGTAGCTTAATACTTCCAACTGCTCTTCTGAGAGAAATTGTTGCATTTCCAGATAAAATCCTGTTCCATTTTTTCAAAATTTTTGTCTTTCACATTACTTTTGTGTGGTATTAGATGAATCATTTCAGTCAAGATGATAATATGTTTTCAGTTTTCTGGCTGACCAGCTTGAGAAACAAGAGTTTTGTTTGCCCTAGTGATAAGAAATCCCATGCCTAATGAAATTAGCAGAAGGTATGTTTGAACGGATAAAACATCACATAAATCAACTGTTTGCAAAAGCCAGTTGGAGTCATCTGACAATACCTCTTCCATGTTATGAAAATATTTTTAGTGTAATTTGTAAATAATTCACTGTGATAGCCACTGCCTTATCTTAGGGAGTGGCAGGGAAAGAACGGGTCCACATAGGGCAGCTTCAGGCTGAGGAGACCCCACTCAGGCTGTACTCTCACTTTTCTTTAGCTACACATGGTTAATTTTCTCTTAGGAACTTTGAATGGAAGAAAGCTTTAAACATCCTCAGTGTTTAAAAGGGGAGTTAATAATCATAGTTTCTAATCTCTTGTATTTAAGCAAGATAAATCATTCTTTCATCTATGCTCCCCACTGAGGCCACAAAGAATCAAATGCACAGGTTACCTGATCACTGCTGCTGAGCTGCATAGGAGAAATTAACTGAAATTACTGGAGACATCCACTGCCTTCTCTCTGTTGATGAATTGTTCTCCCCAAATATCTGACACCCTAATTATGCCTACGTTTTTAACCTTTACTCTCTGTGAAGAGAAAAAACATTTTCAGTAGATTAATAAGTAGGTCTTTAAAAATCTCAAGATGCTCCTACTGTTAAATTGTATTGTATCCTCACTCTAGTACTTCCCAAGGTTTGAATTTGGTACTAAATGAACAGACCCATACTGACTATAAAATTAATTTTTTTGGTCCAACTAATGACAAGAAAAGAGAGAAGAGAGAGAGAAGAGAGAAGAGAGAAGAGAGAAGAGAGAAGAGAGAAGAGAGAGAGAGAAGAGGGAAGAGGGAAGAGGGAAG
>VYXB01008301.1:52602-78492 GCA_013397135.1 Pachyramphus minor
AGGAGAGGAGAGGAGAGGAGAGGAGAGGAGAGGAGAGGAGTAGGTGAGTTGGTTCAGGGGTGAAGATATGCTAACTGTAAAGGGCATGGAAAAACATTGGACATGCCAGAACAAGAAACCACCCCAGCTTCTCTGACCATGCCATAAGAGTTGGACCTGCTTCAGTGGTCCAGAGGACCACAGAAGGAGCAGAATGACTGCTTTCTGCAGCTGGTAAGGGAACATCCATGATGGTTGAGCACCCTGCTGTCACCCCATCAGCGCTTGCTACTGGCCTGATAATATTGTCAGGTACCTGTCTCTCCATCACAGGTGTTACTAACAACATAATCAAACACTGTGTTTTGGCTGAAAACCAGTTACAAATTTAAGGTACACTTTCTCAGAATAATTTACATTCTTTGATTTGGGAGTGTTGAAATCATCCTTTTCTATACATCTAAAATTTTATTGAAAGACATTCAGGTCATTTAATAAAACAAAAAAAACCCCCAAGAACAACAACAAAATCCAAAGTAAAATCACCATTTTACTAATTTTATATTCTTACTTAAAAGAGAAATAGCATGAAGTAAAATACTAGCAATTCCCAATTTTAAAAGGGAGGGAAACGTATTTCAGGAAGACTAGATTTTGCCTATAAAACTTTCTATTTTTAAAGTGAAAGAATTGTAACTTACATCTTACATTGCTAAATTGTCATAATTATCTTACAGAAATGTTACAATGGAAGAAGGCTAGTAAAAGAATGAGTATTGGCACTAGCAGAAACTTCCACTGCCCTCATTTTTAATAGCTCTGTTTGTTTTTGCGTTTCTTATTCTAACTGTGCTGCACATGTGTTTCTCCTTTTAACAGATATGAGTGTGTGTCAAACAGGCAGCTGTTAGGTTATTCTGCTGACATTAGTGCAGCCTCCAGCTTGTTATGTCAACTAATGCCACCCTGCTAGCTACAGTAATTTTTTTTTCTGACTCAGATCACTTCCCTTTCCAGGTCCTTTGAACTTTATCCATATGTCTTTGTGAACATTTATATGTCTGTTACATCCTTTACTATTTCCCAGACAAACTTCTTAGCTTACCTTTTTTTTGGGAAACTGTTAGGCTATTATTTCTTTTTGTGTGCTTGCTATATATTATCCTTGGAACAAGTGCTTCGTATTTCTTATATTAGTTCTCATCAAAACCAGAGAGCAAAAAAAAACCCCACATTTTTTATCTTGCTTTTTCCAAGCTTTTTCTTGCTTTTTTCCTTCTTCCACTTCTGCTATGTCAGGGTGCGGTGGTTTTACCACCAGCCAGAAATTAAACTCCAAATAAGCCATTCCCCTTCCCCCACCCTTCTGGTAAGGGAGGGACAAAAGCAGAGGCTATGGGTTGAGATAATTTCCTGAAAGCACAAAGCAATGGATTAAGAAGAGCACAATAGCAACAGCAATATTAATAACAAAATTATATAAAAAGAGAAGGTGCTTTGTCCATAGAAAGGTGTTGACCACTGGGAACGAAGCCAAGATGATGGACGCTCCCCCCGGGTTGTTGTCTCTGTGGCTTCCCCAGACAAAGATAAGATGGCAACTGTGCCCTCGCACTGAGCCATGTGTAGTGCATGGAGTGCAGGGTGCCCTGAGCTCATGCCAGTGTCTTGTCTGAGCAAAATGCCATAAGGGTGTGTTGATTCTCCCTTCTGAATCCAAGTTGGTTTTGTATGCAGCTCCATTTTACTTCATGCTTGTGTATTCTTTGGTTCTTTGTAAGTTATTTCTCATATGAAAAATTCCTTCTTTGTTTAAACCACATAAAAGACCCTTTCTGAGTATATTTTCACTTTATTTAGATTATTGCCATTTCAAATGGAATTTGGAGTATCTAACTTCAAATTAGTTCTGTAATTTACTAATAGAGCAGTTGCTTAAGTTAGCAGACAGCACTAATAAAGAAAAAAATGTCAACTGTGTGAGGTCCTAGATTGAATCTGACAGAGACAAGGTCTTGACTGTTAAGGCTTTAAGACATGTCAGAGTGCAGTATTTGCAGTAATTTAGGATTTCATTCACAACTAACCTTGACAACTGAAAAAAGCTTCTCTTTTCACTCGCTTGTTTAAGTCTTTTTGGATATTTATGTAGATCGGGAGTTGTTGATAGGGCAACAATGGACCATTTACTGAATTTCAAAATGTTTCCTTTGTCAAGTGTAGCCCTTTTTTTGAGCTCTGTTTATTATGTCCTAAGTACACTCGTTTCCTTCCCTCACCACTGTTCACTTCCTGTCCAAATTGTCAAACAGAAAAGATACTGGGAGCTGATTAGGAACAGATGAAGGATTCACCACTTTGGAAACATCTTCAAACCTCTTATCACTGAGTCACTGATTTTTATTTCAGCTGCTCCACAGTTCTCCACAGTAGATTTCTCCACTATTTACATAGAAAGAGAAGAAAGGAGGGAATTTCACTTGAGAATTTAGGGACCAGTGAACAAAATTAAACTGAATGACACTCTCCCTTGCAAAGAAAGAGAAAATAGAAAAAGGTATAAGTCTTGGACAAAGACCAATGAGAAGATTAGGATACAGAAAGGAACAGGAATGAAGAGGAAGGCAGATGAAGGAGGGAACAATGACAATTAAAAAAAGAAGGAGGGCACAGTGAACCAGCAATCAAAGCAGAAAATTATAAGAACAATAACAGAACTGACTGAATATTAATAAGAAGGTTTTCATTGCATGAACAAAGAAATAAATTCTGCAAAAGTGTAAACGAGATATATAGAATGTTGAACTGAAATTTGGTAGGGACACACAGCAATATATATGGCAAAATTTGTAGATAAGAGAAACAGAAAATTGAAAGAAATGTAACAGAATGTAATGTTCATTCCTCATCATGGCTTGGCTTTGCGAACGAACATTTCGAAGGGCTCTACCCAAGCTCGCTGATGGCTGAAATGGCCAATGCACGACAGACATTAGATAGACAGTAATGTCATGGTAAATGTAATGGTACACGTGTTCTGCTCTGAGATGGATTATGAGTAGACAAGACATTTAAATAGAGACGGGTTTTTTTTCAATTTGAAAACATTATTTTTAATGAAAAAATACATTGAAGCAATGCTTGGCATTATGCTTATAAATGCATAGCTGAAAGAATATAATATAATACTTTGGGGAATATTTTGATATGATGTTAAATGTTTAACCACTCATTGAGACAGAAAGGTAGATAATTAAAACTGGTAAAAGAATGTGCTTGCCCAGACAAGGTGCAACTGATTTCTTGAATTTATGCTTGTATTACTGCAAAGAAGCCAAGATTTTTACAGGTTAGGAAAAAATGGTTATCTAGCAAGAAAATCCAAAGTTAAATCATAAGGTTTTAAAACCAAACCCAAAACAAAACCAAACCAAGCCAAACTAAATCAAACACAGACAACCAGCTGGTAACTAACTCCATATGAATAGTGCACATACCAGTTTTACTTATTAACTTTGTGTTGCTAAATTGCTTTTTGGGATTTGAAAGAGCCTAGGAAGGAAAGATTTTTCTTGTGAAGGCCACTTACATATGACAAACTTATATGACACTGTAACACAGCATACCAGCACAGTCTGTGGCCATTAGTTTTCCACCTGTGTTTCAGTTATAAAAAGAAAAAGAATGATAGTTCACAATAATAGTCTGGTCCCAGAAAGTTATAGGAAAGGCTTGTGCTTGTACACAGCACTGCTGTGTAACTAACTGCTAGACCTGTTTAGATGACAGGAAGGTAACTCTTAAACCAGTTGTTAGATTCACTTTGTATTTTTGCAGTTGAGAGTATCAATAAACATACCTCATAAAGTTGATAATTGAATCCGAATGTGTCTGGAACAACCATATACTGTTGCTAAACTAAACCCTATTTAGTTCCTGTAGACCATTTCTGTTGTTTTTGAAGAAGAGCATCATCCTTCTATTTTAACTGGTGTGTCTGCAGAAAGCAAAAAAAAAAAATGATATGAGTTTTTGTGCGAATCTATATGTGTCTGTGTGGGTATTTACATATACACTAATTAGGATGAATTAATGATCAGGCATAAGGCTTGAGCTAGACAACTTTTCTCTCTGTCTTTCTAATATTTGTCTTAAATTGTGACTGTAATCCCTTGTTACTGACTCCTATAGCTTCATTGCACAGCTGGAAGTGAATATTTTATCATCCAAATTATTTACCTAAGAACAAGTTAATGTCAAAAATATATTGGAAATCCCTGAATATATTGGTATGGGTGAGTGACTTATCCTAGCAACTCACCCCCCCCCCCAAAAAATAAGAGGCAAAAATCCCCTCCAGAGATTCTTTCTAATTGTTAGTAGCATCAAAAAAAAATCTTCAAATCTGCTGTCAGTTCTTCTGCAGACAGTGCAAGTCTTTAGGATCTAAATATAGCAACACAGATAGTTATGCACAAGTGTCTTTTTTATTAGGATTTACAAATTCAGTCATGAATTTATACGGGTTTCTTCTATGGTCCAATATGCTTTGATTTTTGCATTGTGAAACATACATACCATGCATCTACTTTTCAAGTTGTATGGGAAACTTAGCTTCTACACATCTATAAAATCTCTTCAAAGGACTGAAGTAATTTTCTTAATTAAATGCTGCTGCCCTATAATATGAAACAAACTGTGTGAAGAGACAAATGTGTATTTTGTCCAGTTTTAAACAATATTAGCAGTTTCTTTAAGATGAAATAGATTTGCTTTTCTTGCTGACAGTTTAAAGTCACTTTCTGTGTATCCACCATACTAAAACTATATAAGTAGACTGAGTTTTAACTGAGGTTTTCTAATACTATGAAAAAGGAATCTCATTTTGGACAAATGCTGTTTATTCTTAACTATGGTCTAAAAGAAACCATAAAGATTTCTAGTGCTAAAACCTGCAGATAAACATTTCTCTAACACTTTTTTACAAGGTGATTAAAATTGTTGATGAGAAAGCTTCTCTAGAGTAACCAGCACCTATCTACAATGAATGGAGCTCATATTTTTGGGTGGAATATTGGGTGCTGCTGAAATGATAAGGGCCTAGTGTAATGATCTAACTAATAAATACTAAATGCAAAATTGAGAAAGGTTGTGGAGATACATGTAAAATCTTTATTACACCAGTTAAAAAAAAAAAAAAAAGGAGTAACTTTAGTAACTTAAAAGTGACATATGAGAGGAATGAAAAGAGATAGATGCTGTAAAGGGCATAGCAGACCCATATAAACTTCCAAATGGAACTGTACATACACAAAAATGGCAGCATCTGAGTGCCAATAACAGCTGTACTTTTAGTATTTTAGGCTATTTTTGTACTGTAAGTTTTCTTATACTGAAGATATATTCAGACAACTGAAAATATATATTTCAGTTGTCATTTGAAAGTAGCTGTTGATAAGTTGCAAAATGATTTCTACTATTTGAAGGAAACAGTAAATATTAAAGGCCACTATTTTCAAATAGTAACAACTGACACAATTATCTACCATGGCAAAATCTGGAATTAAGTCAAAGTATTGTTTGGGTTTTCTAATTTGAAGCTAAGTAAATTCTTGGGTTACTGTCTTCATTATGTACTATGTTACTTGATAGTCTATAAATATACCCTGGATGAAAAAGTCACAGTGACATGCTGATCAAATTAATCACCTGTCACAGCCATTTGATACTGATAATTGCAAAAATATTCTTTGCCTAGTCCAAGTGCCATTGTAAACATGTTAACTCAGGCCATGGGGAAATGAAACATTGCAGTAATAATCTCTATTAATTACTTCTCTTTCCTCTGTGATTTTAAGTGAATAGAGGAAGTGAAAATATATTTAAATATAGAACTGAAAAAAAATACTCAAAATATAAAAACATCACAAAATCCTCCATACATTAAAAAAAAAAAAAAAAGTCAAGTAAACCTTGTGACTGCTCAAAATGCAAAAGTCAGAAATAGGAAAAATATATTATTAACTATGTAAATGAGTTAAAGTTTTTTTCCCCCTCCCCAAATTATAGACTATAGAAAATATTATGTTTCCACATATAAATAATATGGACAAGTCTCATTCTCAGAGTGTGTGTAATAAATTCTATAAGATATTATAAGCTTACAGATAGGGAAAAAAATTTAAATGGAGATATCTCTCGTTTTCTGAGGTTAAAGTGGAAAACAATGGATTTGACTATGGTTTCACATGAAAAATAAGTACTAAATGTATTTGTACATTCCTCTTTTCATAATGTTGCTTTCACTATTTAAGTATTTCCTTATTCCATTCCATTCCACGCTCCTCATTGAAACTGTTTTATCCATCTCTGTTCTACTTTCCTGAGACCACCCTAATTAATCGTCATCTCGTAATATTCTTTTTTTACTCAGCCATTTACTATTTTCAGTTCTATCTGTGAACTTTGAAGATAATTTTTTTTTACGATTTCACTAAATTACCAAAATTACAAAATCAGAAAATTCCTCTAACAACAAATACTCTAGACAAGTTTCTGTTTCTAGCCTAGGACCTATAATTAGCAATATGTCCTGTGTTTTGGGTGTAGGTTTAAGTAGGTTTAATCTTTCTGTACCTAAGGTTTTCTTGATGATTGCCTAGGGAAATTAAGCCTGGGGTTTTTTTTTGGTTTGTTTGGGTTTTTTTCTCCCCAGAGTATTATTGGACAATGTTTTCTTGTTGTTTAGAACTGCACTAGGTTATTGATCAACATGCTGTAATACCAGGTTTCATTATTATGCTAATGTGATCCAGATTTTTATGGCAGTGGCTCTTAACACTGATTTATGTGATGCAGCTGTTGGAAATTTTTTAACTGATAGTAAGCCATGAAGAAGCCATATCAAAAACAGGAGTTACTTTTTTCTTTTTTTTTATCATAATTATAACCTCCATCACATAAACAAATTTATTTATTGTGTTTGTTTGTTTTTAATAAAAAATATATTTGCTTAAACAAAGAGTTTTTTTCGGATTGGTATTTAGAGTAGTGGTCAGTAACTCTTGGTATTGAGTTCAAAGGTAAAATTTCAAGAAAGGTACAGAGGAAGACCAACTTTGAATATTCAAAAAAATCCTATTCTCTGTATGACATCTTAAATGGATTTTGTATGAAAAATAATTTTGAATTGATTTTACACTTTGGATTAAATGACTCAACGGTTTGAAAAATTTATTTTTAAATTTTTTATAAAGCACATATCCAGATAATGCAAGGACAATGAAAATGACTGAAACTTCCTGCATAGGCTTTTTGTTTTACTATCTTTATCAGTTACAGTAGTAAAAAGTAACAACTGTAACTCCTTATGTTGGTATGAAATGTGGGTGGCTCACTCATTCTCTTTTTTTCTGTGAGATACCCTGTTTGCATGAATGATTATTTGCCTTAAAAGTCTTGTTTACTCCACTATCTGATTCTCTTAATGTCAGTCAAAATGGCTCTGATATGGAATCCATATAACACAGACTAAGCTATTCTTTGATGATTGCAAAATAGATCACTAAGTAGACTTGATTTCTATCATAAATTTATTTTTATTTAAACATACCCCAGTTTATTGAAAGGTACATGCTAGTTGCAGATCTATAACTATTCACAGATGAACATTTTATAGGCACATAGGTATTATCCAAACCTAAATACAGAGACAAATACTAGCTGCATTTTCTTACCTAATTTCAGCAAAAGTAACAGAATCTTTGAAAATTTCTTTCATGAAATCATCATGGTGCATCTTTGTTAATTTTGGAAATATTTCTTCTTTGTTGGATCAGTTACTGGAAGATTATAAAAAGCAGAGGATAGAATAAGGCACCTGACACACTTCTGTTATATTATACTTGATTAAAAATGTTTCATGCAATAAAAATTGCTCTTATAATTGATATTTTTTAATTTTCATTTCATATCATAGGAGATGTTTGAAGAGAGCAGTCAATGTGAAAAATTACACTTAATTATTGAAATATTTTTTAGGAAATGAGAAACTTAATTATCCTCTGGAGAGTTTTTTTCTTCCTCAAAAGTCTTCTCCTTTTTGTTTTGTGGGGATGGAAATGGGAAAGGCTTCACATGTATTATGTAGGAGAAGGAAAAAAATTGAAAAGGAAAATAATCTACATTTTCCAAGTCCAAATTTTTAATTCAGATTTTTCTCCCTTGGAAGTGGGACCTTATCTTCTATTTTAAACTCAAGTATGATTTCTTTAAAAAATGGTTTTCATTTTCCTGTTAGAAGTTTTGCTAAGGTATCTTACATGTAATAAACAATATTTAATTAATTGCTTACCTGCTATGAGACTGAAAATCATATGCTTTTGTAATTTATGCTTACATAGTGTATGATTTTTGCTTAGGTAATAGATATATTAATTTAGAACCCTTTTCTGGGTTTGTAAAGATGGTTATAGGGTCTCATTTATGGTTTGATGGGATGAATAACACCTCAAGTATCACAACTTTTTTTCCCAGTTCTGCCTTTCTCAGAACTTTAGATCTGTAAATGTAAAATGTTTTCTATTATGTCCTGGTTTTCTTCTCTTCCACTTTGTGTTTAATTTGGTTGTCAGTTTCGTTGCTTCTTTACCCTTCCCACCCCCAAGGGCATTTCAGAATGGATATGGGAAATTGAGAGCTCAATTTCTTCCTGCAGTGGTCAAAAATAATATCTTTGTTCGTACTTCTTTCTCTACTGCAGGGGATTCAGGCTCTGCCTTGAAGCAGCATATGCTCCAACCTCTAACCAGAAGATAGTCATACCCCATGTTGGAGGGGAGACACCTTACTCTAGCCTCCTCTGGACTCTTCTCTTGCTCTTTTCTTCATACTCTGCCTATATTTTCTTATTTTCTCCTTTAAATTGAGCAGAGAGCCTGTGAGAAAAGTAGGTTGTTTTTGACTCGGAGTGAAAGTTTTCTGGAAGAAAAGGAATGAAATACAGTCCATGGTGGCTTTTTTTGTTTTTGTTTGTTGTTTCTTGTTTGGTTTGCGTTGTTTGTTTGTTTAAGTTTTTGGTTTTAGCTATTGCAGTCAGTTTTTCAGCTAATTTAGCTGATGAATTGGAAGGTTTTATTCTATTTGTTGCAGTTACTCAGTATTATAATACTGACTTTTTCAAAATTAAAGCATAGATTCTAAAATATATGCAGATAGTTTTTCCACCTTCACATGTCTTTCTACTACAACTTTAACTCTGTACCAGAACAGAAATAATGTGTGTGGTGAAAATGTCATAAGCCTTTTGCTTGTGGATGAATTCCAAAACTCTACAGAATATTTAGTATAAGTTGAAGCTGTTCTGGAAGTTCCTGGCACTTAAAACAGTGATAAGCAAAATATGGCATCTCTCCTTTCCATATTGCGCTATTTTCACACATTAAAGCAAAGTTACAAAAGATAGTCCAACTCATCTAAAAGCTTGTTGTCACTCACAGAAGCAAATCCGTCTCCCATGTTCCTCTGAATTTGGCAGGGTTATCCTTTACTTTTTTTCCCATTGACTCTGGCAGTCCTTAGGCATATCATTTTGTGGATATGCTTCCCTTTGATGACTGAATTGATGTGGGTTTATTTTGAAGCCTTAGCTCTTCATCGGGGTGGTTAAATGAATTCACATAAAGAGATGTGTGTAAATCACTAGAACCAGTGTGAAGTCAGTGTCAGAACTCTGGGAAAACTGGAAGGAGCAGGTTCCTCTCCTTTGATGTTTTGAAAGCTCCAAGATCTGCTAAAATGTACTGTACATCTTTACCCAGATTTAAGAAGATGAGGACAATAGCCTATTTTGTCACAATGTTCTAGCTGTTGGAGGCTAAAAATATGTACTACTTGCTTAATTTTTTTTTTTCATTCTAGTTACTTTAAGGACCTCGCATGCGTTCAAGTGCTCTCCAAATTATTGTTTTAATATGTTTTGTTCTGACCAGTTTTTCTCCCCAAGAAACAGGCAAATCCACACCCTAGAGATTTTTAAAGGCTATTTGTACGACAGTGCGCTGTCTGGTTCTTCTTACTTATCATTTGAAGTTCTTCTTGATATTTTGATATATTAAAATAAATTGACTGCTATAGGAAAGATAATAATTTATAAAGTCTCTTTCATTTCTGATGCTAAAAAAGAAGTGGAGAGTTGATAATAAAATTTTTCATGCTAATAAGAGATGATGGCAGTCTTTAGAAACATATTTTGTAAAGAATATAAGGATGATACCAGAACCTGATGAGTACTTTATTGTTTAGTTCAAAGCAGTTTTTCAATGAAAAATGTTCAGCCTTGACCTGTGAATATTATTTTATAAAATAATAGATTGCATGAGCAGTTTTGCTTTTTGACAGGGAAAAATTATCATTTGACAAAAATAAATTAGTTCATAAATCATATGTCAATTTGTTAATGAATTGTTGCATAAAGTATATTTTTATTATAATTTTCGGTGAGAGTAAAACTTGAACCCAGTCATCCACTTCTGCTCAATCTAGTTTCCTTTGTTTTACAGACTATAAAGGCAATCTCTGTTTACTTATTTTAAAGTGATGAATATACATGTAAAAATTATAGGAGTTACTCCTATTCATATTTTAATTGGCATACTTTTAAGGAAGCCTTTACATTTCTTACTTTCTTCCCAATTCATTGTGTAAGTGACTGCTTCCTTGGAAGGGAAATTGAAAGGCCAAGGATCAGTTGAACTTCATCAGGATGTTGCAGTTCAGTCTTGGAATACTCTCAGCTGCAATTCAACATCTTTAATTACTGCTCAACATGTACACATGAATGCACACAAGGAGAAACCAAAAACTTAAACCCTGAAGAGATTCAAGCTTAATTGTCTATTATTCAGTAGAGAAGCGCTATCCCTTTCCAATACACTTCTGGGATTTAAAAAATGTTTGGTCTGAATTGGTGAGTAAGAAAGAACATTAGAAGTTGTACTGGGTTGACCTTGGCTGTCTGCCAGGTGCCCACCAGCCACTCCGTCTCTCACCTTCAACACCAGGCAGCAAGAGAAAATAAGATGGGAAAACTCCTGTGTCAAGATGAAGTCCAGGGGATCACTTACCAAGTTACTGCCTTGGTTTCAGCTGGGATAGAATTAATTAGCTCTATTCTAGCCCAAGCCAGGACATAATCACAGGCAAAAATGACTCAATTTAGGGAAAATTATTTTAATTAATTGCCAATTAAAAAGAGAGCAGGATGGTGAGAAACAAAGACATGAGCTAAAACATCTTCTCTCCATCCCCACCATTTTCTTCTCAGGCTCAACTTTCCTCCATTTATCTCTCTGCGTTCCCTGAGCAGCACAGAGGAGATGGAGAATGTGGAGTTGTGGTTAGTCCCTACCTCTCTACTGCTTCTTTTTGCTTACACCTTTCCCTACTCCAGCCTGAGTCCTCCATGGGCCTCAGTAACTTCAGGCAATACCCATCTGATCTTATGTGGCTAGAGAGGGGATACATGAGGGAATACATGCTTTAGCGTAGTTCTCCATGGGATGCAGGGGAATCTCTGCTATGTTGCCTGGAGCACCTTGTCCTCCTCCTCTGGTGCTGGTGTTCACAGGTCTGTTTTTCACTCTTTTTTCCTTACTGCTTGTGCAGCATTTTACCCCTTCTTAAATGTGTTTTCATAATGACACCACCAATTTTGTTGATGGACTCAGGTGCATTTTGCAGTGGGAACCCTCTGTGTCCAGCACAGGGCAACCCCTGGCCTCTCGTCACCCAATGCACACATGAAATTTGTACATTGCAGAGCTTCAGTTTAACTCACTGCCTACATATTAATTGATTTCTTGAATCATGAGATTTTCATATCCTTCCTGAATCTCTAGCTATTCCATCAGTGATATATTGCTTAACTGAATTTACTTATTAGTTACATGTTGCATTTCTGAATACTTTTAAACTTTTAGATTAATTAAAGAACTAGTTCAACAAGATAATTGAACTTCACCTTATCAGTTTTAATTTGGTACTTTTCAATTTCATTAATCCTTGTGAATGTATATCAATCGAGTGACTTGATTGCCATTGTAAGTGATTGTGTGATCCAATCCACCAAAATTCTTTTGGAGTTTATTTGATCCTCACCTGAGTTATCTACTATTGTTTCTGGACTTTTAGCCTTGGACATTCTTGGAACTTGCTGTTAGGACATGGTCTGTTCTGCTCAAAGCTCAGAAAGGCATGGCTGCATGGGTGAGTGCATAGAATAAGGATGTGAGAAAAGGCCACAGCATTGAGGAGCTGATGGGACAGTAGTTTTACTCATTCAGTTAAAGCAGTCAGAAACATATAATAATGGAAATATTGTTGATGTTATCCATCAAGTTAGATACAAGACTCTCAAATGTTCAGAAACCTAAATTCATATGTAGGATGTAAATAGTGTTCTTTTGCTTTAAGAAACAATCATGTGTACTAATTTTTATATTTTTTTTAAATGTGAGACTTTTTTTTTTTTCATTTGTCTATCTAGCCAAGAAATAAAAATTTAAGAAGTAACTCAGACAACCCACCCCAAATGTATACTGGAAACTAAGGAAAATAGTGTGCCTTTGTGTGAATGTGGCATGATAGAATCATGTTCCCTCAGGTCCTATTGCTGCTCACCACAGAGAAGAGATCAGTGTCTGTCCCTCCTCTTCCCCTCACGAGGAAGTTGTAACTGCAATGAGGTCTCCCCTCAGTCTCCTCCTCTCCAGCCTGAACAGACCAAGGGCCCTCAGCCCCTCCTCATGTGGCTTCCCCTCAAGACCCTTCACCACCTTCATTGCCCTCCTTTGGACACTCTCAGCTTCATATTTTTCGTATATTGTGACACCCAAAACTGCACACAGTACTCGAGATGAGGCCACACTAGTGCAGAGTAGAGCGGGACAATCACCTCTCTCAATTGGCCAGTAATGCAGTACTTTGTACATCTGCTTGATATAGAAATACTCTTGTAAGATCCGTACAAGAAATAAATTATGATAGTACTAACAAAGGTTTATAGCATTTTTTTTATGTGGGAATAAATTTACTTTCACTGTCGTGATGATAAAGAGTAAAACTCATTATGAGTTCTACAGTGAAATTTATCTTTCCCCATCAGTTTAGCAGATTGACATGTCTATTGACATCATGCTTCTCAATTTTGGCAACCTCTGTATTTCCTTAGTATTGTCCTCTGAGATTTGATTTTTTCCCCCTACCCTCAACTAGAGGTTCTGAAGACACCTTATCATGACCTTTCAGTACTTAAGGGAGGCTTATAGGAAAAATAGGGAGGGAATTTTTACTAGGGCCTGTAGTGATAGCACAAAGGTTAATGGTTTCATTGTGTTTGTTTTTTTTTCATGGGTTGATGACAGATTCAGGCTAGATATAATGAAGGAATATTTTACTGTGAGGGCGGTGAAACAGTGGACTAGATTGCCCTATCCCTGGAATTATTCAAGGTCATGTTGGACGGGGCTCTGAGTAGCCACATCTGGTTGAATATTTCTCTGCTTATTGCAGGGGACTTGGACTTAGATGTGCCTCACAACCCAAAGCTTTCTATGCTGCATGATTTTATTTAAATTAGGGGCTGTGACATGGACAGTGAAGGATTGGATCTGACTGCCCAGAAAGGCTGGGCCATCTCCCTGCTTGTAGATTTAGTTGTATAAAGCCCTAAACAATCTGGTCTGACCTCAGACCTGTCCCTCCTTTGTTTGAACAAAAAGTTGGAATAGAGACCTCCCAAGATCCCTTCCAACCTGATTTATCCTGTTATCTTGTGCTGTGGAATTAATATTTTTGGATATCCAAGGAATCTTTTACAGTAACTTTCACATGTGGTTTTCATATTTTCAATATGAAAAATTTCCTATTTATTTATTTGGGAAGATTAATGTAATTTTGGTAAACTGCATGGGAAAACAATAACAGGAGTAAAAAAAATATCCTTTCTACTGTGGCATTCATGCTACTTTACAGTGGATACTGATAGAGTACAAGATGCTAAAATGATTAGAGCTGCATCTCAAGCATTAGGCTGTGGAATTTGATATAGAAATCCAACAGCATGAGGTATACTTCAAACTGAATGACCTGTATGCCTTTGTGTATGAAATAGAACTATCCAATTTCCAGGAAGGAGGAGAAACATCGGTTAATATGTTCTGGATCACTTTAAAGGTGCATGGTGTTATTCAAAATCAAAGATATATGCAGTTAGCTGTTGTACATTACTTTATTTTTAAAAATAATTTATTTAGTTACTCTTTCATATACTTAAAAGCACTAGTGATGTTTAAATAATGTATTTAATGACATAGAAGACATTTTGTTTCATCAAAGATCTTCGTAGTGAAATATATAATTTAATTTTTGAAAGCATATTAACTTGCTTTTCATAGACTTTCTGTTGAGTACCATTTGTGACTGGCTGCTACTGCTACTCAAATAGTTTGCAAAGCTTTTGAAACTTTCTACTGGAAGATAATGTTTGCTGTTCAGAGATGCTGCTGTGGTTTAACCCCAGCTGGCTAGACTAACACTTCCACTCCCTCACTCCCCCAACAGGGACAAGGGGAGGAGAAATAAAATGGTACAAGTGAGAAAACTCGTAAGTTGAAACAAAGACAGATTAACAGAGAAAGTAAAAGCTGCAAACACAAGCAAAGCAAAACAAGGAATTCATGGCTTCCCGTGGGCAGGCAGATGTTCAGCCACCTCCAGGAGAGCAGGGCCCCATCACATGTAACAGTGACTCAGGAAGACAAACATCATCATTCCAAATATCTCCTCTTCCTTCATCTTCCCCTGCTTTGTATGATGAGCATGATGCCATATGGTATGGGATATCCTTTTGGTCCTTTGGGGTCAACTGTCCCAGCTGTGTCTCCTCCCAACTTCACATTCACTGCCATCCCCCTCACCAGTGTGACAGCACAGGAGGCAGCAAAGGACTTGGCTCAGGGTAAGCACTGCTCAGCAGTAACAAAAACATCCCCATATTATCGGTGCTGTTTTCAGCACAAATACAAAATATAGCCCCATATTAGTCACTGTAAAGAGAATTAACTCCACCTCAGTCAAAACCAGCACAGATGCTTACATGTCTGATGAATTATTATGGAAGAGACAGGCAAAAAAGACCACAGAACAGGCTGAAGAGAAACAGATGCTAGATTTTACATTGCAATGTAAGAGGGCAACCAAATATATGACAATCAAAATATGGGATGTCAGATTGGATACGCCGAGAATTTAAAATCCATGCTTTATTAAGTAACCACATCTTCTTTTTAATATCTCAGTATTCAAAATAAGAAAATGCCATGAATTGTAGAAGTAAGGGAATGGGGTCCTTAGAACCAAATATTCTATGAATGTTAGACAAAGACAAAATTGTGTCTAGAAAAAAATACTGAAGAATCCTGTTATTTTAGTCAATTAGATGCTGATCATAACAAATGCAGTAGCAAATTGAGTGAGAAATCATGATTTTATCTTAGAGAATGCAAATAAGCTATTCCTTCTGCCGAGGGTTTGGTTTTGGTTGGTTTGTTTGTTTGTTGGGTTTTGGTGTGTTTTTTTAATGAATTCATCAAGATGTGATCCAACAAAACCAAGCCCCAGCGGCACCTTACTAAGTTTAAGATGTTTTTATTTGCCAAGTATTAAATAACAGATAAATAATAATGGCATAAATACCAGATACAAAGTTAATGGACATATCAGCAAATGAAACAACTGGTAGAAGGATTATAGTTAGCTTAATGGGAGAAATATCCCAGTGATGCAGCCTCTTTTGTTTATGTACTGTGGATTTCAAGAATTCTATTCTTTGAGATTTATCAACTTGCATATGTATCCCTGAGAACAAATTTCATCATGGCAGAAGAAGAAAAGTTACATTGATATTATAAAACCAAAAAATATAATTAGAAATATTTCCTGTAAACAGCTAAATATGAAATAACATTTCTGTTGTCTTCAGAAAGTTTGGATTTATCTGTGGGGAAGATTCTCAATGAATGTATAAAAAAGTTCATTTTACACAATTTTTATATTTGACACTTTACTTATTATGCATATTCTTTATCAAAATCTATCTTCTCCTTATGACATTAAGAATAAACAGTTCTTTGGCGATCAAACTAAAAGTGAGGATGAATGGGCTTTGACACGCTTCAATTTTACAGTTAAAGTTATGATACTTTGACATATCGTATTTTGCGTTTTACATCTATTTATTATTTTATGTAAATTAGGGACAAATATTTCTTACACGTTTTAGATTAGACTAAATTTCTATGAGCTAAGCAAAAGTTTATTGTGATGAAATGAAAGACTACTATTCACTAAAAATCTCTTTGTATACTATCCAATCCAAGCTACAATCTTCTAGAGGAACTGTATTTTCACTGGAAATTACTAATACACTTCAAAAGAGCTAGAATTTTGTGAACCTGAAAACACCAAACAAACAACAAAACAAAGAGCTGTTAAAATACATTTTTAAAAGCTACATAGTTAAAAGAGTGATCAATGCTTTGTCAAGTGGCAAATATCTAAGATCTAGAGACACTGAGGAAATGCAGTCTTATTTACTACATCACAATCTCAAGTAAACAATTTATCTAGGAGCACTTTTGTATGACCGATCGAGATTACTTTCCATAATTTTAACTTTTTAAGAAGAGATTGCTCTATTTTGATCCTGCAGCTGAGCCAACATGCAGGTAAAGTTTTCTTGATATATGGTTTAAGGTTTATCTCAAGAATCACAGTAAAAGCAGAAAACACAGGACTGATCAAACTTCAGAAATTTCCAATCAGGACTCTAAAAGCTTGAAAACCTTAAATCTAAGATGATTTGTCATTTTAAAGTGATATTATAGGTGATTAAAAAAAGAGAGTGAAAGAAATTATAATAGAAAGATTGTAATTACTCTTGGAGTCATAATCTTTTGAAATAAGAAAGGAAAACAGATCAACTGTAGGTGCCCTTTTTTTGTTGATCTACAGCGCGTGACAGACTACAGTAACTCACAGGAGGAAAAGACAGAGTGAAACACTATAAATGAAATGTTTGAAAGAAAATAATGTAATTTTCAATCACTTAGAAAACAAAAAAAAATACTACTACAGATTTTCATATAAATTCAAACATTATCAATATTTCTTAGAATTTATTTATTATATTTGAATTAATCAGGGCAGAATATTAATAAATTCCTGCATCTGTAAGACAATGTTTTGTTTCAGACTCCATTTGGCTTCTTCCATTACTGAAAAAAGTAAATAAGAATGCAGTCAGAGAACACATATGACAGAGAATCCTTCAAAACTAGTCTCTTTCCTGGAAACAGACATCCTTTAGTCACTTTATTTATACATCATGAGATTTTACGCACTTGCATCCTGAGACACCCGAGGACTCAAATAAAATCTGATTTTCCCAAGAAGTCTTAACAAATAAAATGTAACAGTGAATATAATGGTTATTATTACTAATCTGCTTCCAGTATTCCTAACACTCATGCTCAAAGTAATTATTTTTAAAAAATCCCATTGAAAATACTGTTAAAATTGTACGCAATCTTCCAAGAATTTACCTCTTTTCTCTGGTAATATTTTCGTGGTTCTGATGTCCCTTTGGATCCTCAACTGCTTTGGTTTTCTTCAGTAGGATAAACTGGCACCACTGGGTAGTTATGGCAAACAACCTGTATGATTAATTCTTTGCCAAAGAGTGTGATGGTGATGATGGAGATTTTCTTCTCCTGAGTCTTGGGTCTACTTGTCTCATATGTCCTTTGCACTGGCTCCAATGTAATCCAGGTTTCTGTTCTCCATTCTTTCGCTGTAAGGCGATTAGAAAAATGTTGCCAAATTCACGTTACTGAAACTACTTAACAAAGCATCATAATGATGGCATTTCATCTGGGCAATGAAAACTATTCTAGCTAACACTGTTTGAAGAGTTTAACACACAAATGGGACTTAAGCTCTGAGGTCAGTGTCTTGTACCCAATGAATAATACTGAAGTATAATTTCAATTGTCTGAGTGAATTACATTACATTCCTTTCTGGAAATCTTTAGTATTTTACTGAGTGATATTTGCATGTTAATTTTTACTTAATTAAAAATTTTGATTAATTTTGCATCTACTAAATGCATCTCTATGCACATGCAAATAATATCTAAATTCTGAATATATATTTTATCTCCAAATGACATGTCATCTTTATTGTCACCATGTTTAAATACTGGAGTTTTAGAATTTCTATAGACAACAAATTTTTCAGGATGAACATTTGATCTTTCTACTGCAGAAAAGCTGAATAAATAAAAATATCACTCAACCTTTTCCTGCACTCCCAGAACTGTCAGTATTCTTGGACTACACACATAACGTGTCCATTTGTTGTGGGTGTTAGGTGCCTGACAAGCTTGTAAGACACTAGCAAGAACAAAGCAAACATATTCATTAGTATGCAGTGTATTCTTTTATAAATTTGTATCCCTGTTCTGTGTTTGATGATACTTTGTAGCTGAACTGCATCATCTCAGTCAAATACTCAAGTAGAACGTCACAATTCAAAATTATATTTTTTTTTAAGGATTGAGACAGAAGGAAGTGTGTTTTCTTCTCAGACTTCTGTAAACGTTCTCTTTTAGCTCCCATGGTTTCTGGCTACATGAGCCAGTATCAGTTACTTATGGGATCTCTTCATGAGGTCAGGGAACACTAAGTGAGCCGATTCCAAAATCAAAAAGGGAAAGAAGATCAGGACCAGGTGAATGAAAATCCTACCCAAAAATAGAAAGTCCATCTGTCCTGGTATAAATTTCTTCTGCCAAAGCAGTAGGCTACAAAGGAATGATTGAATAACATAACACGAGATGTAGGCACGTCTAGAACCCCTAAGGGATCCTGTCTGGCCTCCATCTTTCCACAAGTACATGATCTCATGTTGGTCCAATGTCATATCTACCAACTCTGTGCTGATGTTTCAAGAACCTCGCTGTGTCTCCTGAATAAATCCATTAGATATTTTAAATTTTTAAAAGTTGATAAAAATGGAATGAAATATGCAAAGAGAAAGTAAGATGGAAAATTGCTGTAGATAAAAAAACCCTCAGCTTTGATGGGAAATTTAAATTTTAAACATGTTTAATATGCAGATGATACCAGTTTAAAGAGATGACTTCTTGTTTTGCATGTCTTCCACCTTTTTTTTTATTTTTACCGGGATCCACAGTCATTAAGTTGTGACTGTCTTGAGAAGCAGCAATCAGGCTTGTGAACATACATTATCTTAACAGACATTTTGCTGCTTATCTGACCTCTCTGTGCTGCAGTTATGATGTGCTTGCTATGTTTCATTTTAAAGGGCAATGAAAACTATTCTAGCTAACACTGTTTGAAGAGTTTAACACACAAATGGGACTTAAGCTCTGAGGTCAGTGTCTTGTACCCAATGAATAATACTGAAGTATTATTTCAGTTGTCTGAGTGAATTACATTACATTCCTTTCTGGAAATCTTTGGTATTTTACTGAGTGATATTTGCATGTTAATTTTTACTTAATTAAAAATTTTGATTAATTTTGCATCTACTAAACCATTTCTTCAGATCAATTTAACTGTAGCAACCAAATTAAAGAAACAAGATGATCCTTTCTAACTAGGTGCAGCATAATGATGGTTATAAAAGGCCCACCCATGAAAGCTAAATGGTATCAAATGGCTCTTACCATGATCTGTTTTTCATGAGAAGCTGTAATGTTTGCTATGTTAGTAATGTATGTGTTCAGTTTAAAAATTCCCTACCCATCTAAGCTGTGCACATGTACCACTCATAAAATTAAATACTTGGGGATAACTATGTATTTATTTTCTGCTGGATATGTGTTTATATCCACAAGTCTTTAAAATTATTGAGTAGCTAAATAGATACCAGCAAGACCTACTGTGTCATGCAATTAAAGTTTTATTGAAATTATTGTTTTTGTTTTACATTAGATCAGTTTATTTTCAAGTGTTGATACTTACCAATGGATTAATGTATTTTTTTGGTTAATCATCAAGCTATTGGGAAAATTGCATTGATACTGACTGATCAAAGAATTATGCATATGCCTGTCTGGGAGACGTGATCATTTTATTACTTCATTTTATTATTAGAAAAAAAATAATTCTCATAATCAAATAAAAAATACGTTTCCATAATCCTAAATATTCTGTAAATAATTCTGCACCTTTTCATATTAACATAAATTCTTTAATCTAGTCTTGGTTTAGTGACATTATTCCTAAGGTTACCAATGATAAAACAAAGAATAGATTTCAAGAGACAGTGATGCCATGTTACATATACAATATGTATATATACTTCTTTAGGGGACATTGTTTCTTTTGTTCATGTTTTAAAATTTTCTGGTTATGTGATGTGAGTACTATTACCATTTGGCTTTCATACCTGTCATGACTGTAACCAATGACATACACTGGCTATCGTATTGTGGTGGGGTTCTTGTGTTGTTTCAGTTTGGTTTTTTTTCCAAAGACTGCTTAAGAAAAAACATCTATATAATACCATTAATTTAGAATATCAAGGATACCAAGTAGCTAGGCATCAAAGAACCATATAAAACATTTTAGGATCCCCACAGAAAATAAGTCTCGTGGTAAATTACTGGTACACTGCATAGAACTCTTCTAAAGGTATCTTAAATCTAAAAATAAACAAAACATTAAATAAATGTTAATATTGCAATTACAATTTTTTTTTTAGCAAGTAATTTCCTGACCTTTTGAATTCTGGGCTTCTCATCACTCTATGTCCTTCACACTGATGAGACTAGAAATACTGATAATGGCAGGACATAACTCATCAGTTAATTTGCAGTTTCAGAAGACTGAGACTGAATTTCAATACAAGCAGCAGCAAATGTATTAAAGCATCAGTAAACAGCATTAGTGTTTGTAATACTTCTATCAAGCAAAATTAAATATATATACCATTTATTCCAATAAAAATATCAGAGTTTACATGTGTTTTTTGGTGTCCTCCAGACCAATCTATGCAGCTATGTATGTAGTTGTATTTAAAAAACAAAACAAAACAAAAAAACCCAAAACAGAAATCCAAAAAAAAACCCCAACAAAACAAACTAAACCAATCCCTCCCAAAACCTAAACAAACAAAAGACCACAGTGAAATTGTTCTAAGAATGTAAAGAGAGAATATAAAGGGAAAATATAAATGTTGAGCAACCTGGACTAGCTCTGACATTAAGCCCACAGTAGGTTGAACTACTTGATCTCCACAGGTCTCTTTAGATCTAAATTTTTCTGTAATTCTAAATTCAAAGTACAATAAGTGATCATCTACAAACACATGAAAATAATTTTAATGTCAATCGTTAATAAAATAAATAATCCTTATCTGCTATACAGTTTTCTACACATGACTAACTGGGCTCTAAAGATATGTCTAGATTTCACTGGTGAGTATATACATCTAAATTCTTCAACTTGTTCTTTAGGCAATTTCAACAGGTAAATACTATGGGCTTTGTTGGTCTGATATTAACCCTGATGAGGTTATTCTCCTAGAATTGAGGAAGTTAAGTGTTAGAACATGTACATGAGTAGAAGTATCAGCAGAGCGTATCAGCAGTGCCGAGTACACAAAAAACTTTCCTCTCAGCTGTGTCTCAAACATAGTGGTTTTAATAGAACAAACCAAAAGAAACATACAAACAACACCAAAACCATGAACTCTATCAACACTGTAATTCCTTGCAAGAGAGCTTTCCTTAAGAATGTGTGATTTCACGATGATGTTCCTTGCATTTCTTGAGTTGAAATCAGAAATTTCTTCTTGGAGGCTAAAGTGTATAGTTTAAATAATATTAAATTCCCTCATTAAAGTGAATCGTGATCCCCTTTCTTTCATCATATTACTGTGTAAAAGCTCAGCCACTACAAATTCTAACAGAGACCTGTGTAAAATATACACTGCAATACAATTTTGAACATGACCGTAAAGACTGTAAATTGTCTGATGGTTTGTGATCTGCTTGGTTGATAATCTGAACCATTTTAAAGTCCAGTTCTTATATCTTACTAACATCTATATTAAATACATTTTTCTCAAACTGATATACCTTACCTGGTTCAGTGTCCATGAAAGACCGTCAAATTTAACATGAATTCCTCAATTATCATATAAAAATAATTTTTTTCAAGTGTTGTAAACTACATAGTTTTAAGCCACTCGTCCTTTCCATGATTAAATATTGTTTGACAGCAACCTGTCACACACAAATTTTTTTTCAGACAATTAACCATAAGTTGTGCTTTTTTGTTTCTTAGGTTAACAGGATTTCATCTTCCTCCACCTGTGACAAGTACAAAATCTGTATTTTCACTCCGCTTGACAAGTGACTTTGCAGTTAGTGCTCATGGGTTTAAAGTTTACTATGAAGGTAAGAAATTCTTAAGAAAATATTCTGTTGTTTTTTTTTCTTTCTGATCTCTATACATAAAAAAACCTAAACATCCCACAAAAATTTATTGATTTTGGCATTTATAACCTTATCCAAGTTACAAACTTACTTTTCATGCAATCATTCAGATGCATAGATTCACATGTGAAACTAAAAGATTTAAATCTCTACCATCTATAGTGCCATCCGGACACAAATATTTTATGACCTTACCTTTAATAATGGAAAATTATTTAAGTTCTGAAAAACTCAATCATGATCTTTCTGGTCCTTGTACCACAAGCTTATTCAAATTAACATCAACACATTACTAATTACTCTCGAATTTCTCTAGATACTGGAATTTATATCTACAGGTTTTATGGATGGATTCCTTCTCATATGTTGACATAGGGAAAATGCTGACTCAGTTCTCTGAACTGACATAAAGTTACTTCCCTTATTGCAATATTCACAATTGTCTACAGTTTTCACACAGACGCTGAAGTAAATGCGCTGGAATATGTATTCCAGAAGTCCAGAAGTTCATAGTACTGTATGTACGTTACAGGAAGTATCTTGTTTATAATCAAGCTCACTTATGCTTCAAGAGTTTTTTTTATATCATGCATTCTCTTTCTTAAATCTATTTCTTGGTACTGGGACTATGAACTCTAACTTGTGTTTATAGGATATACAAAGAAATTGTTGTTTTTCTCTTTTCCTTTGCTATTGTTCTTTGTGGGTTTGTTTGTTTGTTTTGATTTTGGGGGTTTTTCCCCCATTTTTTTTAAGAACACTTGGTGTAAAGACACTTGCTCTTTCTGCTTCCAGTAAGTGTCTCCATCAACAAGACAGTAGCTATAATAAACAGCCAGCAGAAGTTCTGAGGCCATTCTTGTTCCCTGCTTGGTGCCATCTGCAACAGAAACTGATCTCTGAGAAAATAACTAGCTGAGTAACACTTTGGTAGCTAGGAAGATGTCCAAAAATTAGTAATGCAATGGAGAGTGGCTACAGAAATACAGCCCAGAGTCACTCTGCAGTAAAATGTCTTCAGCCATCGGTATAGTCTACCTTCAGGTATGATGCATTAGAATACTACTTAATATAGAAATTCCCTCCTATATATCAAGATATGAAATGAAAAACATAACATAATATTCAGGCTTTTCTTGTCCCTTGAGTTATAGACGATATCTGAAGTGGTTACACAGCATCCTTCTTCTTCTGGCTTGCACAAAAACAAGAGGTAATCTACAAAATAGAAATTCAGGCTACGTGCAACTGGTTTTGGCTAGTTTGTAGCTACTCTGCAGTTTGTTAATTTTTCAAGCATTTGGTAACTTTTTTCAGCAGCAGCATTATTACAAAAATGTTCTATTAAAATGTACTATGCAATTCCTGTGGTTTTTAACTATGCAAAATATATGTATTTCATGTGTGTTGAATTCATAACATATGGTGTCAGCTGTTCTTATAAACTGTTTGCCAAAGGATTTTACGCTACTAGTTCTAACAGACAACATACTATGCATCTCAATTATGACAAAATAATGGAATCTAAAATGGAAGATCAACGGTAGACCAGTTTGCACATATGACTCACTTCTCCCATAGTTCTTTTCTAGGTTAAAATAGCATGCTGATTAATAGAACTCAAGCTTCTAAATCAATGTCAAGTCTAGGGAAATTTTACCTTCAACCATAGAAATCAGCATTTTAGAACAAAAAATAAGCTTGTTTCCTTGATCTTGATATTAATATTTTTTGCAACTGATGTTTTATTTTGTGAAATTAGGAATTCAATGAAGTTTGGCTAGATCCTAGAGTTTTAATTCAATGATCTTTCCACAGCTAGATCTACTGTTTTAAGACCTGCATCAAGGCACCTTCATTCAGTCAGAGTATTTTTCTGTAAATACACATTTTTCTGACTTCCCGTGAAGCTACCTGTCTTTACACCCAGGCAGCAAAGAAATGAAAGCTCATTATACTACATTACATTCATTTCATGTATCCTTCCTTGATGTGAGAGAATAGATGTATTTAAATGATAATTACATCAGGGCAATTTCCATTTCTAGTCTTGTACTCTTTGTGAATGTGTATAACCCTGCAATCAACATTTTAAGTTCTGGTTCTTTCTAGTATCCAATTTCCAAAAATTTTGATTGCCCAGTAGCTCCTTCTCAGCTTCCTGATGAAACATCTGCATACTTAGTACCCCTAAATATCAGACCACATAATTTCATGCTTCATTATGGATTTTAAATTTGAAATTTAAGTCAGAAATAATTAGCAACCTGTCATTGCAATAAAGCAAAATGATAGAGGTGGCGTGAGAGGATAGGGTGAGAAGTAGAGACATATATCTGAAGGTATCAGACTCAGTTGTCATTTGAAAAAGAGGGAACATACCTTTCATAATTGGAGATAATATAGAACACTTTGTTTTGAAATGCTTGGAAATAGAAAACATAGGTAGATGGTTATGTGGGATGCATTATTGTTCGCTATTAAAAAAAAAAACAATAAAAACCCAAAAAACAAAGCCTGCAAACATGTCTTTCTCTGATTTATCACGTTCTTGACAAATTTGCAGTTGAGCTGAAAGTTGCCAAGAAACTCCAGAGTGCCTGACAGAATCTTTAGGAAATATGAATATGTGTTGGATTTTCTTGATCATAATACATTGGAACATAGTAATTTTCTAATCTCCTGAGAATAAAAATACGTATGAAAAGATATAAAATTATATCATTAATAGAAAGATTATGCTGATCCACTGTATGGAAGCCATTGCAACTGCATTCAGTTGAACCAAGTGCACAAGAGAACACAGAAATGCCCACTGTAGCTTGCTAACATCAATATCATAAGCCTGAATCTTTACTCTTTGTCCCACCATCCATCTCTCCTGTCCTTCCTTTTCTCCTCACCGTCTTCCTTTCCTTAATATTAAGCGGTGTATTTGAGTTATATTTGATACCACTGTGCACATAGTTCTTTATGTTCCGTTTCTATATTATTTGGAAAAGAACACATCTGATAAATACACCTCTCTATCTAGCACAATACCCCTGGAGAAAAATGATTTCTTGAGAGAAAACTGGAACAAATTACCCAAAAGAAATAGACTTTACTTACAGTGAGAACAGAAATCAGTGAGATGCACTGAAATTTAATGAGGAATTTTAAGGAAAAACTGGAGCTACAATAATTACCAGCAGTAATTTATAGTTTTATTTCTGTCTAGTTACACAGCATTGCTGGTTGGAATGAGAGATGGGGAGGTTCTAAGTTTCTGATTCTATGCCTGCTTTTTCTGGAGAGGTTTCTAGCACCTTTTTTTTTTTTTTTT
>VYXB01008301.1:78540-98712 GCA_013397135.1 Pachyramphus minor
AGTCTCTGTGCAACATGTGTAGGTATTTATGTATGGAGGACAAATGCTATACTTAATCATCTATTTGATAATTTAGGCTAACTCACATTGCAGCTGTGTCCTTTTTATTTTATTTCTGATGAGATTATTTGATTTCAAAATAAAAGAATTTGATGCACTTTTCCATTTCCTGTTGCCCCAAGATACATAAGCAGCTTTATTCATTGAGAGTACAGGGGGGGAAATACAGCTGCTGAGAAAGAAAGCAGCATAGCAGCTTGGCCCATACAGCAAGGGGCTTCAGTGGACCTAGTCCTCCTTTGAACAGTGCTTCTTTTTGTTCTTACTGTGTTATCTTACAGCTACTAAACAGGTAGCTGACATTGCTGAAATCGAGTCCATTAAGAAATTTACTGCTCGAATTTGTGATAATCATTATTCAAGGTAAATATGATAGACATGTTTGCGCTATCCTATTGATCATGGCAAAGAAGAATTTAATATATAGACTATTCTTGCAGTGAAAACTCTGAATGTCCTGGAAGTGAATTGAAATTATTGATAGTAGTAGTATGAAATGTAGCTTTTTCTGGTCTGTGCTGCTGCACATAATTTTAAAGCTGAATTATATTTGGGCAGGGGTAGCACTGTATAAATAATGAAATGGTCTTGATATTTGTACTGAATTGTTGCTATGGAATTCAACCATTCTGCTGAAATGTTTTTGAGAGGGGTTTGAGAACAATGTTAAAAATTTCAAGAAAGATCACATCTTTATGGATAATGGGAGATGGGAGAAGGAAAGAAGGTAACAGATGGTGTTTATTAACAGAATAGGATTCCCATCTAGTGATTTCTAAGGACCTATCATGCATTTCTTTCAGCAATATGAAGAAAAATTGGTAGCTGATGTACCGGTTTATTGAAGCATGTAGATAAGAAATACTAGTAGGACTTAAATGTGCCAGGATGTGGATGCTAAAAATAATTTTGGCAGTTGGTATAGAGCTAGAGAATGAACAAACAGGATAACCTATTTTTAGTTCTCCTCCATATCAGAATTCAGAAATGTCACTACACATAATCTGAATCTTGGATTTAGGTAAGATTCATGAAGTATTAGCTGCATTAAGCTAATATCACTGCTAACTTGGTATAAAATTTAAAGGAATATTAATGAATTATTGTTTAATGTTGGAGTGCTCTCTACAAAAGTCCACTGAAGAATTGTTTGCCAGTTTGGAGTTGTAAAAGCCACAGACTTTAAGCTGTAAAGTTGTCACTAGACTTACTACCTGACAATATTATAGGTTCTTTTTGTTGCTGCTGTTTAGATTGTGCCATAAATGTTGTGGGTATGGCTGCCCTCTGTCATTGCATTGCTTCAGCAACCCTTTAATAAAAAAGGAATTAAATTGAATTTGCCTAATATTTTGAAAAGGGAAGGGAAAGGAAGGAAAACTTAAACAGAGAATGATTAAATTACATAAACAGATACATTTGTAATGGAAACTCCTGTTTTGACAACCAAACTTACTAAATCTAACAAGAAAACATGCTAAATATAAGGCAATCTATATTCTCTATTTTTATTTCCATTCAACCTGTTAGATAAAAAGAAGAAAATAAAGCTGCCAGAGTTTCTATCTTTTGTCTGAATGTATGAACATCTGCCACATTGTCTACAAAATCCCATAAAATTATATATTGTATTCTTCTGGTCTTGGAATACTAGCTTGGATGGAAAACATCCCACTAATGCCTGGTTATGGACTTGTATCTGATCTCCACAGCACATGACACAGAGGCAAAATTACTGTATATTCAGGGAAACAGAAAACATGAAAGATACTTATCAGACTTTGATTTTATTGTACCATTCTTCAAGACAGTCATCAATGTGGTAGGTAGTTCTGAACTCCCTTTTTATAGGGAAGGCAAAGAGAAAGTTAACATTTTGCATTATTTAAAAAATAATCCAGTAAACAAAGAGGAGTTATAAAAGCATAAAAAAGTTTACAGAAAGATTAAATAAATATTTAAGCTATAAGACATGATGCTATGTCATGTTTTAAAGTGATTTTTTATAATGATGTGTTTGCAGTGTAATTCAGCTAAGAGACATAATGTTGCACAAGTTTTATGTTGTAATAAACAATAACAGGATATTGCCCTGAGTTTGATCCTATTATTGGTACTTCAGCTTCAATCCAGACAAGAAAAAGCAAAACAATAAGTCTAATAAAATTTTTGAAATATCTCAGGTATTTTATGTTGAAAAACTATACTTCAGTATTCTTTTCCATGTGTCATACAGAGATGAATAGCCACATGACATCTTCCTAGAGAGTGTTTTCTTAAAATCATGTCACTTTTCTGAAATACACTGTGTTAGTTAATAGTGTCACTAAATGAAATAGATATTAGCTTGGAAAATATGTTTTTTCTTTCAGTTCACCCGGTGTAGCCTGGGTGTCACAACACGTCATTGCCTCAGGACTATCATGCTCAAGCTAATGCCAGATGCACTTGTACAGCTTTAGCATGGAAGACAATCACCTGTTATCAATACTAGGTTGCCTTGGTGCTTCTACGTATGTTATATTGGTACCGCTGTTCCTGAATAGATCCAGAGGGAGTAAAAAAAGTAACGCTGTGGACTTAATCTGTTAAATTTTTGTAGCATTTCACCATTTTCTTGTTACTGAAAACACTAACTTGGATTTGACTGAAGAATAACTCTTGGAAACAAATTTAGCTCTCAACAATATCAGGCGTTAAGAAAGGTTTCTTTGATTACACTCTTTACTCTGCCTCACTTAGAAGTAAGATTTTTTAATTCTGATTTTGGAACTTCCAGCCACTGGCTTTTGTTCTGCTTTTATCTGCTAAATTACAGAGCCCTTAATATTAACATCTATGAGTTCTTATGCAGGTTCTTAAATACTGCAATAAAATCACACACTTCAGAGTACTCTTTCTCTTTAATATAGGTTTTTAAAGTCTTAACATAAAGTAATTTGTTCCAAATACGGAATTATTCTGTGTCATTCTTCTGCATTTTCATAATTTTGTGAATGTTGTGTGAAAAAGGGCTCTGGTTGGTACACTCCTCTGGCTTAGCCCTGCATGTGATCACCACAGCCTGTCCTATCTTCTTATGAAACATTTTTTTAACTCTCAGAGCAATCTTGCTCTCTGTCCTGTGTATACAGGGTTTAAAGGGCTGAGTGCCACTGGAGTGAGTGCTACTGGAGCCAGACTGGGTATGTAGCTGACTCTGGCCTGTGGTATCAGCTGCTGGAGAGAGTGGGGTCTCAGTGCCATCTACTGGAGTGGGTGGGGGTCTCATCTACCACCAATCAGGTGGGAATGATGTGAGTCACAAAAAACAGCTATTGTGAGGATGTGGCATGAGTGAAGCAAGTGAAGGGCTCAATGCTCTTCAGATGACAGATACTGAGATCTTGTGACAGGTACTGAGGTCCTGTGACAGGTACTGAGGCAGTGTCAGGGCAACTGCATGTGTCACTCACCAGCACACTTACAGGTGGACTTGCCAGTGGGCAGGAGGTCCTGGATCTGGGATGAAGCATCAGGTGGGCAGAGAGTCCATGCTGGACAAGTGTGTCAGTACTTCGTGTTTGCTAGTGGGCTTCAGGCTGGACCAGCCAATGAGCAGGGGACCCCTGGGGTTTGGGCAGGGGTGCCAGGCAGACAATGATCATTCTGGTACCTGTGGGACCTGTGAATGTACATGTGCTTGTGAACTCAGGTAGTCCTGAGTGGCCTCGTGTGTCTACCAGCCAAAGAGGGGACTTGGCTTCCTGTGCTTATGTTGAGGTGGGTGCTGTTGAAGGCAGAGTCTGGCCTGTGCTGGTCTGTAGCCTGTTGTGTGTGTCTTGTGTGTGTCTGTGTGTTTCTCTGGCTCAGCTGTGTAACTGGTTGAATCTACAAATGGAAAAGCAGCAAGGAGTTCCATTGGCTTGAGTCAGAGATTGCCAGGAGTCAAGATGCCCCAGTGGGGTTCTGTGACCAAGCAAGATAAATATCCAGGCCTCAGATTTGCTGGATGCAGTGGCCACTTATAACATCCCTTCAGATCCTTAAATGTTATTTGGGTTCATGAAGTGTAATTTGCCCTTGGTAAGTCTGTGCTGACTATTTGCAATTAGTTTTGTCCTTCAGGTGATGGAAAATGTGCTCTTTAGGCTACTTTAGACTACTTTAGGAACTGAGGGAAGGGTTACTAGGTTGTAGTGCCTGTGGTGATCCCTCTTGCTTTCATTAGAACAGGTGTATTCCTAGTCTGTCTAATCATGAAAGACTACCACTGATTGCTATAATTTTCCATGGATTACTGATAGCAGCTTTTCAGTCATGGTGGGACAGCTCTTTTGGTACCCTTAGGTGAATCTGGGAATGTCAATATATTCAATATGTCAACATAAACCCAGAACTGACTACCTCTCTCCTTCCCAACTGGACAGATACATGAAGAGCTTATTCCTTGTGAAGAATGATGCACATAAGGCATAGAGTTCTTTGGCCTTTTCCAATCACTGGAGTATCTGCACTTTTCCCTGCCTATTTTTTGCTACTAGCATACTTGTAGAATTCTGTTGCATAACCCACAACACCTCTCACTGGTATGAATGCCCCTTGGACTTTGACCTTCATTTTGTCCCTAAGTACTGAAGCAGAACTTCTATACACCTTTCTTGTTGTCTATCTTCTTTTTTTTTTTTTCCATATTTTTTTTTGTCCATTCTTCTTTGAATTGCAGTTCATTAAGAATCTACTGTGTTAGCCTTATGAATCATTTGTCAAAGTAACACTTCCCCTTAAAATATTTGGAATGTCATTTAAAAAAACCCAGCCATCTCTCTGCCTGTCCTTCCTCCTCATAATTGCTTCCCAGGAGATTCTGCCTAAAAATTCCCCAAATAAATCCAAATATGATGTCTTAAAGTCTAGTGTCCCAATTTCAGTACTTACTTCTCAGCCTGCCTTCTAAACCTGGGCGCAATTTTCTTCTCTTCTGCTATACTGTAAAGTCCCTGTCCCTTGATATGACTCTTTTTAAAGGCTCTCCTTTTGAATTAAAGAGGTCCAGTAGCACTTATGTTCTTCTTTGCCTTGATCAGGTAGTTTCATTTCTTCCCAGCAGCCCTACTTCATCTTCAGATGAGGTAGTATGATTAAGAAGGCCAAACCCTTGAAGGCAACTCTACAACAAGGCATCGATCTGCTGGATGTGCCAGAAGGATTGAAAGGGATACCATCACCATCATGAATCCCCTGCCCCTCATTCTTCTCCTCAGAATTCCATAACAACTTTTGATCTGCTCAAGGTTTCCTCTGGCCATGTTATTACCCCTCACATGGGTAATATGGGCATGAAGCAGCAGTTGTGAAGCTGAACAATTGTGAAGCAGCCATTCCTCTGTGATACTCTGTGTCTGGGCTCCAGGCAAGAAGCACCCAGTATAAGATTAGAGGCTTGGCTTGCAGGCAGGGGACTGTGCCATGCAGGAAGGAGTGTCTAACCATTAGTACCTCTCAAAGGTCATGTGGATGAGTCTCATTATGGATGACTGTGTCATGTTATTATGAGTATGCAAAGTAAGTTACAGATTGTTTCTGCTGCCAAATATCTGTCATCCTGTTTTTGAGAAACTACATGATAAATTCATCTAGATAGACTTCTTCCCTTCTCTGTCCTTTCATTTAAAAAATAACATAATTTTTAGGAAAAAAACCTCATAGACATGTGCTTGATTATAGACCTAGTGTTTTATTCTACCATAATTAGCAGTTAGACTTTAGTGGTTGTCTGTTCAGTGCTAAATTTTCTTTGATAAATCTTAATAAATAAATAAATAAATAGGTTGATTGCTTAGAGAGCCACAGAACAAGCATAATTTTGTGCCAGACAAAATGAATGGAAATATATTTATTTGTTTTAGTATCTGCAAAGAAGTCATTCTTTGAAAGTTGAAAACCAATGACTAATGTATCATTTCTTCTGCCTTGAGAAATGCTTAATTATTGGAAAAACAAAATGTCTCTCCCTCAGTTTGTAAAAATCCACTGACTATTTCAATGTTTTCTGTTTAATTTCTTTCTTTCAGAATAGTGTTGTTAAATAAGCCATATTTGTCAACTTGCACTGTAATTTATCATTTTGATACATGCCTCATATTGAAGTTAAACTAAGATAGTGACTAATTTGAAATCTTAATTGTATGTCAGTCTTACTTAAGTTTTTTTCTTATAGTTTCAATGTCATTTTTCATTAAAAAACTAATTGAATATACACTGCAAGTCTTGAAAGAAATTTCCCAAGAGATTCCAAGGTTTTCTTGGTGAACTTATATTCTTCAGCTACTGGACTGTCATATTATTAAGATAAGTACAATACCCTGAAAAAATCTAATTTGAGATTCACATTTTGATCCCATGTCTAGACAAGTAGTGATAACTGTAATCCAATACAGCTGAAACAGTATTCTGCAGGAACTAGTATATACTGTTAATTAAACTATCAAATTAAATGCAGCTCCATGTTTATAGGCAGTTACTTCCTTCATGCTTTTTCTAAGTTACAGTTCAGTGAAATTTTCAAATACTAATACACAATAGAAATATCCATACAGTTTGTAAAAACGGAGTTGCTGAAAAGCGGCACTTATATCTCTAGAACAACATGGCTGAATCCTTCAGTCTGCATTTGGTATTTGATGGCATTTTGGCTATGATTTATGTTAGCTTTGATAGAACTTTTGTATCAATGATATCAGAATATCTGCAAGAACAGGTTCAGAATGCTCAGCATGCTATCTTAAAAATTCTTCACAAGTCAGTAGGAACTCTACAGATGGAGAGATTTATTCATGAAGAGAACATGCATTTCAATAATACAGTACTATAACCTAAGAAGAGACTCATTTTGTCATAAACAGATTTTCAAAGTTTACCAGCTTTTCAAATGTATGTTAAATTCATATTTGGACACTTCGATCAGTAACAAGATAGTCATACTTAATTGGATGATAATGTTATCCAGAACAATACCATTAGAGCCATTTATGTGTGATTGTGATTATGATGGTGATTTTTGTTAACAGGAAGAGAAGAACAACTGCTTAGTCAGCATGAAAATCTCTGCCTATTAAAATAAAATAATTTTTTTTAGAAGTGTATTTTAGAAGATATTTGGTTTTTTGATCAGCTCTTAGCAGAGGATGAAGTCATATGAAGTCATATGAGCAAAAGTCAGTGTAAATTTAGACAACTTTGAGAACGGATCGATAATAATGCCGTGAACTAAATGGTCAGTCAAGTGCCTTAAAATTTGAAAAGAAAAAGTTAAAATAATTGGAAATGATTTATTATTAAATAAAAGTTAAATTATATATATATAGGTGTGTAAAAAAATAATTAAAGTTAATATTAATCTTCTGGCTTTTCTCCTTGGAATCCCTATCTGAATAACATAAAGAAAAAGCCATTCCTTTGTGATGTGGTTGGCAGCAGGCCACTGAAATCCCATAGACCATAAGTGACAAGTTCCAGCTAAATAATATTTAGCTAAACTGCTTATCTAAGATACATACTATAGATGTAGTTGGAAAAGTTTTTGCAAAATATTGGCACAAGTTTAAAACTTCTTTTTTAAATGCAGCTCTACATTAGAAATGCTTTAAAACTCCAAAGGTAACCTATTTCCTTTAAACAGAGATTTATTCTATGAAAAAATCATAATGAATTCTTGATTTTTGATGAAGTAATTAATTCTTGATGAATTCTTGATATATTTTTTTATGTAAAACCCTATAAAATTACATGCTTTAAAAACATCAATATATGTCGGACATTTAGTAAAGAATTTTGTGAAAATAATAACAGTGAAATAAATTAAAAACGTGATTATCAGCTCAGATTTTGGTGCAGAATTCTCGTACTTTTTTTCTATTGGTTTTCATTTTACATTCTGCAGTTTCCCTGCTATAAAAAAGCATCTGAAGTGTATATTGAGAAAATGAACAAACCTGATATTAGAAAGTAATCCTACTTGCTTTCATATAAAAATATGGAAGATCGGGATTCTTCCTTATATATATTTATTGTTTGATTAAAGAAGAAAATAAAACATTAGGATCACAAAAGTTGGGTTTTTTTAATTGAATTTAGCATTTACATTGACCTTCTCCTACTGTTCTGTCAGTGTGATTCTAAGCAATAAATATCCTTAGTTCTTTTAGGACCAGATATCATTGTCACTTGTAGCTTTCAATTCCCACTGTCTCTAAAGGTATAATCAACGCTGATGCACTTAGTGACAGTTGTAGAGCTGATTTTGTGATGAAGATATGCACCCTATGGGAAGTGATTTGAAATCACAGGATAAGAAAATGCTACTAAACTATGGCTTCTCAACATGAACATGTGAATCAGGGTCTGAACTGGCGATGCAGAAATGAAAGTCTGTGCTAAATGCTTATTCCTCTCAGCACCCTGTCTCTCTATATTACTAGTTAATAGTAAGTAGACAGATGACAGGAATAAGATGTTTATAGACAAGTATTGCTGTTAAATATCAACATGCTGTGTCATCTTTAATTACAGTATAGCATTGCTCAATTCTGTACTTGTCACAAGAGCTCTTATCGCAAGCAATAAGAATGTGTTATTCTGAGCATGAAGCATCTTCATTTGGAAAAACTTTCTGCTTAACACCCACAATTCTGTTCCTGCCACACCTAAAATACATTCCAACTTCACATATTGGTGAGATGCAATGAAATACAGAGTCCTAGTCTAGTTCCAGTCCCCCTGCTGTGGTCAGGGACACTTTCCACTGAACCAGGTTGCTCAGAGCTCCATCCAACCTGACCTTAAACCCTCTCAGGGATGGTGCATACACAAGTTCTCTGGTCAACCTGTTCCAGTGACTCACCACCCTCACAGAAAAGAATTTTTTGCAGAATCACAGACTGTTCTGGGTTGGAAGGGGCCCACAAGAATCATTGAGTCCAACTCTGAATTGAATGGCCTGTACAGGGATTGAACCTGCAACCTGGGCGTTATTAGCATCATGCTCCTTTTCATAATATCTAAACCTACTTTCTTTCAGTTTGAAACACTATATAGGGTCTTTTTCTAAAGCCTTCGTTGTAATTTAAATGTATTTATTTGTTTATTATTCATAGAATACCTCTTAAAGTTCAGCATAAAATAATATTCGACAATCCAGGAAAAGTTGCTCAAAAGCAAGGAGTTAATTGGACAAAAGAAATCAAAAGAAGAAATTAGTGCAAGATTAAAATGGAAAAGGAGACAGAAGCTAAGCATTGATGAAACAGATTTGGTTACAACTGCTAAATGATATGAAGAATTGTATAATAGAGGAGTTTCTTTCATTAGTTTTAGTAGGCAACACGTTTCAATTTTGACCAATGGACCAAAACAAAAAATTGAAGTATTAGAGAAGTTATCAGTGGGGTTACCACTGACAACTGTGGTGAGGCTAAGGCAGAACTAGAGAGCAGTAAAAGGCATTGAAAAAGGATTGGAAAGCAAATTTATTTGAATTTGATAATTTAATGTCGTTATTGCTTTTGAGATTCTACAGACTTGGTCTAGTTCCTGTTGTTATGTTTCTTTATCCCTCTCTGCTCATTGTACCACTCCCAAGACTAGGTAAGGAGCCAGATCAGAGAATTAATATGGATGAAAACAAATTTTGTTGCATCTGTATTGTTCCCTTACCCTTGTCGCTGGTCCAGTCTGCTGTATGGCTCAAAAATGCTGAGCAACCTAAGAAACTAAAATCATGAATGAGATACATGCAACTGATGGCGTGAGAAAACATTGCTCCATTGAAAACAGCCCATTTACCTTAATTTGAAGCATTTATCAAATCCGCATCTTATGCAACATGTGTAATGCAGAATGACAATAGGAGATTATAAGTCTTCCAGTTGTAAATTGACTCACCACTTATCTGCTTAATGCCTGCTGACAAATTTACTGGGTACACAAAACTGACTTTTGCTTAGAAGAAAATGCATTCCCAAGATTGTTTTGGGTTGCAAAGGCTCCAAGGAGCAAGTTTGCCGTGTTTGGATTTGGGTCTTTCATAAAAAGGATTATATAGTGTGCCTGTTACATATTCACTTGAATCCAGTTTGATCACTATACAGACTTGAAATGGTAGATTAAAAATTAAAAAAAAAAATCCCAAAGATTAAATTTTTATTACAGATTAGGAATAGCTGTGAAAGAGAAAACTAATTTAAGAACTTGAAATCTTAACAAAACACTGATTTTTCTTCTGGACTACTTCAATTTCCCCTGAGATTTAGGTCTCTTTTTTCTGACCTCTAACCTGTAAACCCTTTGGTTTTAAGGTTGGCTTTCCCATGTGAGCATATTTTCACTGCTTCCTTCTAAGGGATGGAATTCTTTTCTTTTAATCTGTGTCTGTATTTTAGAATTTCTATCAAGTTCATTTATTTGATTGACAGAATATTCTGAACTGTCCATGAAGATCATGTCTTCACTGCCAGTACTACCTGTGACAAAAGTGAAAGGAAAAGGAAAAGGTTACTGTTCTGTTTTTTGGAATTGATTTCCTTTCTTGGGAGTTGTCTTTAGCTTTCATTTTAATGTCTGTTGAATTCTTTCCTTAGCTCTTTCCTTTAATCCCAGTACTATCTTGTAGGTGGCATTTTTAAAGACTGCTACATCAGCTTATGAATCCTATCATGTGTGAGGGATTAGGTGGTCAGGATTACTTCACAAGACTTCCAATACACATTGCAGTGCTGATGTCAATATCCTTATTGTCATTGCAGACTCCTCTCATAGCAGAGAGCAGAGGTAAACAATTCCAGAGTCCAATCCCATTTATTTTCTCACTGTGGCTATAAAGTAGGCATAAATTACTAGGACATGTATGTGCAAGCCATACCTAGGCACACCGCAACACACACGTGTGTGGGGTTTTTTCTCTTTGACAGAATGCATGGCAAGACCACAGATATTAGAGTAGTAGCATTTTTCACCCTCTTCCCCAGAATTGTTAAGCAGTTTTAAACCATTGTCATGCAAGTGTGTGTGACATGGTGAAAAACATAAATACTTGTGTCATTATTACTGTTCCTGCCTTTGGGTCACATCTATTGTCTTACAAGCAGATGAACATTACATTGACTCCTAGGACACATGGAACTTTCAACTGGTGGGACTGCTGAAAGGCCACAGCAATATTTCAATTGTATTCACCCTTTCCTCATCAGAGCACTGCGATGAGTCAAAAACTCTTCCATAGTGCTACCCACAACCAACTTGTCTGATCGTTGCCCTTGTTATTTCCTGATAGATTTTTCCTGTAGTTTTAGTCTGTTTGCAGTGAAGACAAGAGAAGCTTTGAGCCTATCTCTGAATTTGTCCAATTCTTTGAAAATCTGAAGCCAGGAAACTTATTCACAGAGTTTACTTGGTGTTGCTTTAGATTTAATGATATGGTCTGCAGATCGGCAATTAGGACTTTGTAACAGTTCATCTGATCCATTGACTTTTTTTGTTTTGGAGTGTAACTAAATAATAGTTATATAAATTAATTTTGTTCATAGATCTTTCACAAGCAGGAAAAACTGAAGAATTCAATACATTAGTGTTTAATTTTTCCCTATAGTATTTACAAAGTGCAAAGCCAAAGTGACTTTCCAGTTTACTTCCTTTATTTTGCAATGAATATTGCTAACTATGCTCGAAGTATTTTAAGAATTAAAAGTAAGATCAACCTGTGTCATCTGCTAGTTTTAATCTGTGTTAGTGTAGCATAGAAGAACATAAACACTACTTTGCATTTCCAATAGAAATTACACAGAATTCTAAGGATGGTTATGAACACAGAAGAAATTTTGTATTTAGAAACAATCTAAAGGAACTAAATAGTTGCAACAGACTGGACATTTATTCAAAGTCACTTGGTTTTTATTCTGGCAACAATTCAATCTGTTTGGTGTACAACCCAATATATATGCTTATATATACAGATGATCAAACAATAGGTTTGTTGAAGGGCTATACCATTAGAGTTTTGAAGCAAATCAGAGGCTTTATTTCAAGGCCTGAGCTACAGACCTTGTCTTTCCACTGAATATCACAAGATACATCTAGTGTTGATCTTCACATCACAGAGGAGGTTGTCTTCAGGGAAAAATAAACCAATAGCTTTTCTATGATTCCTTTCAGACCCCTTTGAATATTTTTCTTTCTTTAAACTCTCATAGAAGTGGGACTCCCAGGCCATGGGCAGAAATTAAGGTCCTAGGTGAGATCAAGTTCTGTTGCTGCTTTCAGTATCTTGACATTTAATTTGTCTCAGGTAATTGAAGAAATCTTATGTTAAGATTCTTCTTATTGAAGACTTATGTTAAGTCCTTTTTTAAACTGTGATAGCTGCAAGTTTGCAGACACTTCAGTTTCACTATGTATCGTGTTCATGAAATGTCTAAGTAAGTAGACATGCTCTGTTAATCTTTACTATATCATTTGTTCTTTATATTTCTGAATCGACATAACATCATGTGAAGTTCCACAGAACTATATTTTTAACATTTGAAAACAGGTGACCTCTACCTTCAAAATATGTCATAAAGAGTGTTTACAGCACTAAATTTAGGCATTTAGTTTATCTTAGAGCATTTTAGTTGAACTCTAAATTGTCCTGTGAGAAGGAACTATTTTTTTTTCCCATTGATTTTATGGAAGACATTGTCTCTTAATTTTGAGAACCAAAATAAGAACCTGGTTCTGGACACCATGAGTGTCTTGAGAGTAGAAACCCTCTACAAAGGAATCTGGACAGGCTGGATNACCTTCAAAATATGTCATAAAGGGTGTTTACAGCACTAAATTTAGGCATTTAGTTTATCTTAGAGCATTTTAGTTGAACTCTAAATTGTCCTGTGAGAAGGAACTATTTTTTTTTCCCATTGATTTTATGGAAGACATTGTCTCTTAATTTTGAGAACCAAAATAAGAACCTGGTTCTGGACACCATGAGTGTCTTGAGAGTAGAAACCCTCTACAAAGGAATCTGGACAGGCTGGATTGATGGCCCAACACCCATTGTGTGAGGTTCCACCCTGGGGTCCTGCACTTGGGTCACAACAACTCCATACAATGCTACAGGCTTTAGGAAGAGTGTCCAGAAAGCTGCCTGGTGGAAAAGGACCCGGGAGTGTTGGTTGACAGCAATTGAACATGATCCAACAGTGTGCCCAAGTGGCCAAAAGGTCCAGTGGCATCCTGGCTTGTGTCAGAAAAATGGTGGACAGCAGGACCAGGTCAATCAATGTCCCCCTGTACTTGACCCTGGGGAGGCTGCACCNTTGTGTGAGGTTCCACCCTGGGGTCCTGCACTTGGGTCACAACAACTCCATACAATGCTACAGGCTTTAGGAAGAGTGTCCAGAAAGCTGCCTGGTGGAAAAGGACCCGGGAGTGCTGGTTGACAGCGACTGAACATGATCCAACAGTGTGCCCAGGTGGCCAAAAGGTCCAGAGGCATCCTGGCTTGTGTCAGAAAAATTGTGGACAGCAGGACCAGATCAATCACTTGACCCTGGGGAGGCTGCACCTCAAATCCTGTCTTCAGTTTTGGGCCCCCCACTACAAGAAAGACATTGTGGTGCTGGAGCAAGTCCAGAGAAGGGAAAAGCTGGTGAAGGGTATGGAGCACATGTCCTGTAAGGAGAGGCTGAGGGAGTTTGGTGCCCTTAGCCTGGAGAAAAGGAGGCTCAGGGAAGATCTAATCACTCTTTACAATTATCTGAAAGGAGGTTGTAGTAAGGTAGGGCACTGTCTCTTCTTCCAAGTAACAAGCAGTAGGACAATTTGCACCAGGAGAGGTTTATATTGGATATTAGCAAACATTTCTTCAATGGAGGAGTTGTAAAGCGCTGGAACAGGCTGCTCAGGGAAGAGGTAGAGTCACCATCCCTTGAGGTATTTAAAAAACATGGGGACACGGTTTAGCGGCAAAGTTGGCAGTTCACAGTTGACTTAATGATGATAAAGGCGTTTTCCAACCTAAACAATTCTATGATTGCATGATTCTATGAAACCGATCAAAAAAGCTCTTTATGTGGGCATACATACCTCTGAGACTTAAAAGCTTATGGAACCGTCTAGTTTGTCTCTTGATTGCATGGCATAAGCTTAAGTGCAGAAATGTGCATGTAATCTAATTTGCAAGAGCANGACTTAAAAGCTTATGGAACTGTCTAGTTTGTCTCTTGATTGCATGGCATAAGCTTAAGTGCAGAAATGTGCGTGTATGTGTGTATATATATATATATATATGCAGTGCAGCATTTTGGCCAATTAGAATATTATTGCATAATGGTAAATCTCTGGTTATTAAAGCCTCTTCTGAATTTGATGCAATAGATACTGAGTACAAACAAAACTTGATATTGATAGTGAATTTCCTTGCTTTTAAAAATGTTATTGTACCGCTTTGTCATCTGACTAAATGAACCTAAGTTACTTATATTTTGGATATTTTAAAAGTATCATCAAATTACATGTCACTTTTTAAAGTTGTGTAAAACACATTTCCTACCCCTGAAAGGTTTGCAAGTTGACTATGTTAGAGATCATACACAAGACAAAGGGCTAGGAGAGTTTATTTCTACTTCAAGTTTATAACCCAGATTAAATGTCTAAATTACATTACCAATACAGAATACCTCCTTGAATGTTCATTCCTCTTGGACCAGCATTAGAAAGTAAACTAATTAAATTCCATTAATTAAAGATGTATAAGCTCAATGCACCAAACAATTTGCATATTTTCTGCTAATTTTTCTAGCCAGCTACCAGTTCTGAAAAACATAAATGTGTTTAAGTGGTTATTCAGTGAGTACTTGTGCCTTGTTCTGTTTAGACACTATTATCTTTACCCTGTGGCACATTAGCTCCTTAAATAGATGGCTCATTCTTTTAACTTTTCTGGAAGTTAATGTTCTGTTCATTTACTTCAGTTCTGGAATTCTACATCTACTACATTCTGGAAGTTCTGTTCATCTACTTCAATGAATCACTGAGAGCTCATTAGCAGAATTTATTTGTCTGTAACTTGTTTCATAAACAACATTGTTTTTAAAACTATTTCCTTTTCCTTTCCTTCTTTTTTTTTTTTATTTTTTTTATTCATTTAGTAAAAGTCAACCATTCTGTGATTTACCAGGAGTTATATTGTCACTGAAATATTTCAAATTAGAAAATCTTTGTAACTCATAGTACTACCATTAGAAAGTCTACTGTAATATTACAGAGATCTAATTTGCAAGAGCACAGCTTCACAGCCTGAGCCAGGAAAGTAAAGGGGTTGTCAGAAAGATTGAAATATGACAAAAGGAAGCAGTATCTTGGCTTATCAAAGTGCCTCAGCTAGTGAGAGAATTGTCACTGAACTGAGACTTCATGGAAACACTGAGCAGTTCAGGAAAGATAATTGGATTATTGTGAACTTGAAAGAGTCTTGAAAAAGATAATAGGAATGGAAGTCTACAGATTGTAGGAGGGAAAAAAAAGAACTTTTCAGTTGATTTGTTTAAATTTAAAAATAGAAAAGAGGAATTTAAGTCTTAGGTGAGGAATTCATTTCTTAATGAGGCTCAATCTTACCGTTACATATGGAAATGTCAAAATAATTTCTTAGAACCAGATGCAGTAGATGAATAGCTTTGCAACCTGAAAAAGATACCTGTCAGCAGGTTGGGAATTCCATATATTGATTAGAAAACTCCTTCTTAAGGAAAAGACCTAAATTTAAATTGCTACCTTTCTTGCAAATGTAGCTAAATTCAAACTGGGCACTTATTCAAGGTCTAGACTATGTGAACCTACTAATTAACAGATCATCTGTAGTGGTGTCTCTCAGTCTAGATTGTTGCAGCTGTTCCACTTGTATGGACAATTAGGTATTTATTTCATCAGGGATTTCAATCTCTTCTATTCCAGTTGATTATTCAAAGACGTTCACTTTCTTTCTCAGCAAATTTGTATAACCCAGTTAAATACTGGCCTTTATATCTTCTTTTTCAACTTTAGTTTAGAATGCAGAAAGCTTTTTGTCTTATACAAAAATTTGGTATTAAAAATACTACTTTTTGCAGCAAAACAGTTTTTTGAGTCTGTTCTTCTCAGTTTGTTGTGATGAACTCTAAGCATTTTAAAAATATGTAGTTAAAAGTGTGTGACAGAAAAGCATTTATTCCTATGATTGAGTACCATTACAACAGAAGAATTAAATACTTTGTATATTTCAAACGTTTAGATACTCTTAATGTGAAAACATATCATACTTTGTTACACAAAAGCTTTTTTTTGTGGTGCAGTAAAAAAAATCTAGAGAATTTCACTGTGGTGACAGAATTTGCTCTTTTATTGTCTTTGTAGGTATTCAACTAAGCCTTGAATTTGGAAGATGGTTTTTTATCAGCTAATGAAAGTAAACTTTAATAACTTTTTTTCAAATGAAATGTCTACTACATTCATTAAATTCTTGCTGAATTATATTAATCCTTCATATATTCTCTTTAATGTATTTTTTTATTTTAATTGAATTTTCCTGTTCTGGAATTTAGTGAATAAATAGGAAAAACGAAAGTGAACAATTAGCATTTAGCTATACTGACTGATGAAAATGTAGAACTGAGAAAATTAAGTACTCAGTAAAGTCTGTGTAAGAAACTCACTATTGAGGCTAAAAAATTGGAAAGATTAGGAAAAAAAAAAAAAGGACTTAATGTCTATAAAGACACCCCACACCTACCCAAAGTCTGTAATAGACCGGGAGGGATCCAGGACATTGTAGTATTTCATTTCAGATAGTGATATTTTTTCAAATAATCTCTACAAGTCTGTAACTGCAGCACATCTGCCATAGAAAATCTAGAGGTTTCTAGGTCACTTCTCTGCTGTGAACTGTTGAACAGAAGCTTTGAATTAAAAAAATGCTTCTTGTCAGCATTTCTACTGCCTGCAACATAATCACAGCAGCAAAACTTATGAAATACTTTTTACATTGGGAAGAAGGAACCATTCAGGCCCCTTCAGTTTTCAAGTACCAAGAGTCACAGCCATTCAGCTCCAGGGCAGACTGGAACCTTGTATTTTTAATTTCTGTAATCTAATTGGATGGTAGAGGATCTGTGACATCTGGGAGCATTTGCTCAAGCTGACAAACACCAGTAGAAGTCCCCTTGTAAGAGAGATAGGAGAGTGCGCGAAGAGTAGTCTTTAAAATCATCATTTTACCAACTTCCTTTTTATTTACCATTTTGTCTCCAGCTTATATTTGGACATATGTACAAAAATGAGAATACAATACATGCAAAGTTAATGACAACACTCACACCTCTTACCACTTTGTTCTTTGCTCAACCTCTATTTTTGTGAAAAGCAGGTTTTGAGCTGGCATATGCCCTTCTTATCATTGCCACTATCAGAATGTGCTTTAGATGTTTTAGTGTGCATGGAGGACTTGGGGTAGTAATTGAGATGCACTGACTAAAGCTTTCTAATACAGTAGCAAAGTAGAAGTGTAAATACAGTCTGTTTGAAAAGCAATTTGCTTTTCAGGATAAGTGATTTATTGAGGTTATGCATAGCTGGGGTAGCCCTTTTGTGAAGGTGACTAGGAAAGAATTCTACTTGTATCAGTCATTGGCAAAGATGGGCCCTTTGATAGGACAGTATTAGTACAAGGAACTTTAGCAAGCTGCGGAAGTGGTGTTTGCTATTGTAATAGAAGAATATTCCAGATAAAGCGGAAACAAAAGTAGAAAAAAAAAGAAGAGTAAGTAAACTGATATGTTGCTTGCATTCTCTTTTCTGTTTGCCCTGCTTCTGGATTAGAGGATTTTTGGGTTTTGGCTTATTTAAACACCAATCAAATTTTTCCTGTAAGTTCTGACATAGTTTCCTACAAAGTGCGCCTGAGGGCAGGATAAAATCTATTGTTTAATTTGGAATGACTGACCACAAGTTAGGATGACCAAATTATGCTTTCTGTTTGGACAGAAAACATCAAACTATTCAGCAGTCAGTATCATGGCAACAAAACTTTTCTTTTATAACTCAAATTTTCAATCCTTTCACAGAATACCCAAAGCAAGGAAACATTCCCTAAAGCAAATTTGCAGTTTTACAGTGCTCCAGAGGGCCACAGCTCTTCTTGCAATTGGTTCATTTGTACACCTCCTTATTTCATTGGTGTGATTTGTATCGGTGAACTAAAGGTATGATTACAGCCTAATTGTCCTGACACTTGCGCTGTGTATAAATTCTGCTGTACAGAAGCCATACCAATAAAGTAAGTTAAATGTGTGTTAAAAAAATAAAATGTATACATAAAGTGGAAACAATTTTTTTCAAGTTGCTCTTTACAGCAAAAGGGACTTAATCTAGGTAACATTTCTTGCTGATTTCAGCTTCAGGTTGTTTTTTTTTTTAAATATAATGGAAAGGGAGAACACTACAATGCAAATATTGCATTTTTAATGTTTTTATGAAAATTCTCATTATTAGTTTTATTATTTTTCATAATTTATTTTATATTTTTCTCTTAGTGAATCAGTAATTTCTTATTTTTGTATATGTTAAAAATTCAGTACTCACACACTGAAATGGAAGGTTTTTTACAGCTTTATTAAAAGGCAGTTATCGCAAGGAACTGTAATTTTTTTGGCCTCTGAAGTCCCTATTCATGTCATGTTTCTGCATGTGTCTTGTGGTGTTTATGAATCCATTAAATATATTCCTTTTTTCTAGATATCCAGTGTTGACCTCCCTCTCAAAAATTATAGAGGTCAAAATGAATTTTTATACATATGCAAAGTAATAAAATCAACTTCCAACAGTATCTGATGAAGACAGAGATGCATACCTAGTTATACAGGACACAAAACAGCCACTTTTAATTTAATGCAGATTAAATAAAACATCCTATCTGCAGTATCTGTAGTAGTTATTCTCATGGATGGTGTAATTGAAAGTGGAAGATTTCTAATCTGTTCTACTGTGTGTGTTGCTAAGGGAGTTTATTTGACTTCACCTTTGAGCAATTTAAAACCTGCATTATATGCAGAAAAACGTACTCTGTAATTAAAAATTTTACTCATGGAAATAAAGGACAAAATAACATGAGAAAGATTCACTTTTTATATTCTAGTTTAGGTAAACAGTGTGTTAAGGACTGTTATTACAGATATGCATATGGATTGGGTTAATCTCATTTAATGTTACAGTTGTTAACAATATTGATGTCTGAAGGTGAGCTAATTACTGTTCTTTTACTATAAGTGAAGGGAAATAAAGCATGAACCATCCCACTTGGTATAACATTGATGTCATTCATTAAGCTGATTAGCTATTCTTTAAAGATGCCGCTTTCAATTAATACAGATGAACAGTGCATAGGTAACTACACTATAGTTGTCTGCATTTATTATAATCATCTGTTCTTCTGGAAAGTCTGGGTTTTTTTGCTTCATAGGACTGTATTTTATTTGCTTTATTTTGCTTTCACTCAAAGGCAGTATTTAAGCACTTGATCTCACAAAACATGACTGATGTCTAGGTCTGTGGAGTAGGTGTAGTATTTTCAGCTGTTGTGCTATGTCTGTCTGTTGAGCAGCACTACTATCAGCTTTATTACTCATGACCTGGGAACCAACTTTAATTAAAGATAACTGTTGTGGCATGTTCACCTTTGGCTATAATAAAAGGATAATATTTGCCCACCTTTCTAAAGGGTTCTTTGGAGCTAGTAATGTTCCTCAAATGACTTGTTTGTCATCTCTGTAACTCAGATCAGGATTAACTCAGGAGCACAGTCGAGGTTGGGAAGTTTAACTAAACGAAAACTTTCACAATGAAAGAAATAAAAATTGTTAGCTAGGAGTCACCTAAGAGTTCTTGAACATTTAAACTAGGGAAGTTCTATTTGGGTTACCAGCACAGTTGATAAAAGTATACATGGTTTAAACTTCTTCTGCAAATGTCAGCTGACTTTAGGCATCTACAGTACATATATGACCTAGACACTGTAAACTTCTTTTTTTTAGTTGGAGGAAAAAGAGGTATGCTTCAATTTATCTTGTC
>VYXB01008302.1:1265-34622 GCA_013397135.1 Pachyramphus minor
CAGCCACCTAAACTCAAAGCCGAGAGACAATCTCTAGCTTTAAGCAGCCTATAAAGATAATGGAATACTGAAACAAAGTGACCCTAAAGAGTGGCCACAGGTGAGCCAAAAACAAACCGTTCCTGGACAGATGCCAGGGGCAAGCTAGGTACAGCACATTATCACCTCGGTGCAACAATGTCAGAAAAGGAAGGGATCCAAGACGCGCCCCGGGCAGGATGGGCACACAGATAAGATGTCCCCACGCAGCCCAGTCTGAGTCGGAATGCACCACACACCACAAACCCACCTTCCACCCACTGTGCCCCCACAGGACTGCCCCCCGCCCGCCTTCTTGCCGGACCGCTCCTCTCCTCCTTCCCCGATCCCCCAAACAGGACTGGCAAACCTCCATCCACTGACTCCGAAGTTCTCTCCAAAGTTCCCACGACGCCTCCCGGGTGGCCTGTCACATGAAGATACAGGGAGAAAAAAAGCTCCAACCTAACCGTTGTTGCAGGCTGTATTGATCAGAGTCAGAAAGCAGAAGCGCTTTCCAGCACAGAGAGAAGGCAACAAAAAGAGATCTCTAAGCTGAAGCTGATGATGTGTTAGTTTAAAATAATCAACCCTATCTGCCCCTCCATGTATCAGTCCATATATACTGTATGACAATAATTCATTATTACCTATTCGTCTGGGTGTTTGCTATCCCAAAGATGGCAACCCCAAAATAAAGCTTATCTGGCTTAAAAATTTATGCCCCAGGAAGAATCCATGTCTTGCAGTCTGTAATGTCAGTGCCTGTGTAAAATGCCACAACCTCTCCCGGGCTCAGGGAGGGCAGGACCCTCTCAGCCTGTAAAGAAACACTCATATACTATTCTGCAGACTGTCAAGGGTTTCAGCTGCCCTCTCCAGTGGTCTAATAGATACCACGTTTTCCCCACAGTGAGATTACTTCTGATCACCTTAAATTGGCACTTCGTTTTCTTCGTACCTTTGAATATCAGTTTTCAGACTTCTGCTTTGCTTATCTCCCAAAGTCCCTTCCATTTCATGTGAATTGTTTCAATTCCAAGTGTGCTTCTAAAGGATAGAATTTAGTTTGAATAAAATATTGTATCTTATCTCTTCAACACATTATTGGGGCTCTCACTTTCCTCTGGTTTTTTTTTTCTTTTATATTCTGGGGTGTGCACACTGTCCCCTCTGTGATGCTAATAAGGTGTTCTTTGCGTGCATCCATGCTGAGTCCACAGATTTAATTTCTTAACTTTTTCCTTTCAGGTGGTTTCTAATTTCTTTTAAATAAAAAAGTTTGCTTCTTGTGGGATACTATAGCTTTTTTGTCCCATGGTGTGCTACCTCTGTTTTACAACAATTAAGTAATACCCAAGCCTACTCATTTTCGTTAATATCAGAGTTGCCTTGCCATCTGACTGTCATGTGGCTTCCTTTCTAATTTTATTACATTAGGGAAATGGATGGAGAAAGCTCTGAAAACATACAACAAGTAATAAAGTAAATAAAAGAAAGCCAACTAGGTTTATTAAATCAAGCAACTTATGCAACATAAGGCAGTTACTTATAGTTCTTGCATTTTAAAAAGGTCAAATTAAATTAACCATTATTTTTTACCAGCATTGCCCACAGTTGACTCAGAAATTTAATCTAAACAGGCTGATATAAAGCATTAATTTGCTCAAACTCCCTCAATCACTCTCTTACTGGACATAAACCAGTGCAATGAAGGAGGAGACTCATTTTTTTTTGTTATTTGTGTATCTGATAGAAGGACTATTTGCAGTTAGGATTACTGTTGTTATTTTTTAGGCATGATCAGAATTAAATAGGCTGGACAGAAACTGTGAGATATTCAGAGGTATTCAGACACCTTTGTGACCTCTCTGCTGTGCCCAGGAGAGAGGGAATCACAGCAGCTACCAGACAATACTCCCATTACAGAATATTCAACAATTTGAGAAATATTCTAATAGTTTACAGGGAACTTTTGTCCCTCAAGGCACATAACATTGCATCTGACATCAATCTCTCCAACGGCTGGTGGCATTTAAGGACTAATATCAAACATCTAGAGAATATGTGGAAGATTACAGAGATGTTGCAAGTGATGCAATTGCTTCACAATTCAAATCAGAGATCTGTGGAGTCACCACCACCTTTTTAGGGCTGTTCCTTGTGCCACAAGATATGAATGTGAAAAATGTAAGCAGTGTCCTGCTCCACTTACTGTGCCCCATCTTGCATATCTAGGCTAGAGTTAAAATTTCATGTGATTCTATTTCAAACTAAAGCTTGCCTGTCGTGAACTTAAATTCTTGTTAACTATACTGGCAGGAAAGTTGTCACCTTTCACAGCAAAGAGCCAAAACTGTAACTAGAATAGAGAAATACTCCTGATTACAAACTCTTTAAGCAGGCTCATGGAGACTGTAATGGCTAGGTCAGCTTGGATGGATGCACAAAGTGCTCTGTTTAGTCATGAAATAAAGAGGTAGTAAGCTGTCAAAGGTAACAAACAAGTTGTTCCAACACAAGTAGAATGAATGCCACCTTTCTCGGTGGATTTGTGTCTTTAAATTCCACACTCAGGAAGTAAAAATGCCATATAACAGTTAATGACATCAGTTCCCCTTCCTATTCACTGTGCTCTTGCTTCAGTAACCATTCCCTTCTATTCCATTCAGTAACTATTCCCTAGCCAAGACAGCAGTATCTCCAGCATACCCCATGCTTCTTCCGTTGCCACCTTCCCTTCATAACCCATGCTTCCTTTTCCTAGTTGCAAAGCGATATGAGGTTGCATTGCTGCAGTTTGAAACTAGACACCTATGCTAACTGGCCACATGAGTGTGTTGAATGGTGAAGCAACGGGCCAATGAGAACAAATACACTACTTGGCTATTTTTTCCCGAGGATAAAACAGTCAGGGTCTCTTTCTTCTACAAAGCCACTGATTTTCATGAAACTTGTAGAAATTTAACTATCTTTCAGACCTTCAGCTTTCTGTCTGGAGTGGTTAAAATTTGACATTACTTTCTGGGTAATGGGTCAGTAAAACTCCGAGCCCCGGGAGCTGCCGGCTCACAGGATTGTTTATGAGTTTCACTTTAATATATAGATATAAGGTTCTTTAATACCTTGAGATAGCATCAAGAGAATAAGCCAGAGGCTTGTACCCAAAGAATTTCTTTATCAATTTAGGGGAGTAAATAAGGGGACTTGGCCAAGGTTCAAAAGGACACCACACAAGCTAGACAAAATATTCCACCATAATACTGATTCAGCATATATTAGTCCACAACAGTTGGACTAATATCCAGTAGACTAGCAACACTTAAATTAAGATCCAATACACCAACAATACTTAATGCAAAATCCAACGAATTCCACAATGCTTAAATCAAGATTCAATCCCTCCAGCTCCAAATCTCCCTAAGCCTCAAGAAAGGAGCAAAGAAAGACAAGCAGAGGGATCAAGAAGAGAGAAGGAGAAAGAGGAAGAGACAGATTATATAGCTACCACTGAACCCTTGTAGAAGACCAGCTCTCACAAGTCATTGGACCACAACAGGGCCACAACACAAGGCAAACACATGCTCTTGGTTTTATCTGCTCTGGTCCCTATAGCCAACCCCTCCAGGAGGGGTCTCTGACCCACCAGCCACCTGCGTGACTCCATTGTCCCTGCCAATCGGAGCCTGGTTTAGGGGCTCCAGGAGCTGTGGTGTGTTATAGTTTTCCCAGGTTGTTTGTAACTGACAGCTACTCTGTGGCTTTCCAATGTGGGCTCCAGGGGCTGCCATGAGGGATGTGATGCCACTCCACCTCTGCAAGATTTGACCCATTCCTTCCCCCTTTACACACACACACATATTTCCCACAAGTTGGTTCTGATCCAATAATAATTGATCTGGTGTCTAACAGGGTAGGAGGAAGTCCCCTAGTGGACAGCAAACAATTTTTCCTTCAGAAAGCAAGATAAAATAGTACCTGGAAATGTGTTTGACCTAATAAACTTACTCTTGACCAACTGATTATGTAGGTTTCTGCCATCGGAACAACATCTGTCACAAGAGTGAAGTTCTTGACTGCAGCATATGTTGCATATCTTCCATTCTAGCAGTTGTCTTTACAGAACAAGTCTTATTCTTCAAAGATCTCAGAATAATCTATACAAATGGAGAAGGAAAGAACATTTTAAGGACAATCACATCTGAAATCAGGGTTTGGAAGAAAAAGGAAATAGGTACATAGCAGAAATAGACAACTGTGCATTAATCAGCAGGAAATCCTGGTGTCAGGCTTTGACAACTGATTTAATTTAGATTTAAATTTAACCTAATTAGTTTATTTTTAGTTTCTGCAATTAATATATCTATTAAAACACATAATTAGACTTATGTTCAAATGCCGTTCCTGGAATCAATGAGAACAAGCACAAAAGAGTTATTCCCATGGGTGTTACACCTGTTTGTAGGTCTGAGCCTGTACTCCTGAGTGAATCACTGGAGCCTGATAGTTGATATACCCAGGCACTGACTTAACAGGAGTTAAGTATGATCCACATTTGGGTTTCAGGTTTTTCTGTAGTTGCAAAGTGAATTGCATTATGTGGACTACCTTAGTCTGGGGGTAAGCAGAACCCATGTAGACTACTGCTACCACTTCACCTGCATGAAGGTGCTGGGCACTGCATGTTAGAGTTACTGCCCATGCACTAGGGCAGGGATACAAAGATGTCAGACCTATTGCAGAAGTATGTCATTCGTATCTCACTCCTGCCCACCAAATCCAATACTTTCCCCAGTTCCAGTCTTCCTGCACATCACATAACAGCTGAATTCTTTTCTCTTGGGATGCTGGTCAGACCTAACAGTCTCCCATCAAGGTTGCTGCCCTCTCAACAGATGTAGGAAGGGCTCAGAATCCACTGATAAAATTTCCACGTGCAACACGTTCAATAATATCTAGATGTGGTAGTTTCAAACACCACACAATGTGAAAAGCTTAGCCCTGCGGCCTCTGGTGAAGGGAGAAAAGAGGAGGTCTGGTGGGAAGACCCAGATTCTCCCTGTTTCCAGTATCCTTTAGCCTCATGTGGCATAAATAATGAAATAGAGAGAAATTAGTCTGAATATTTATTAGCTAGGCAAATTGCAGGCAGAGACATTAACACAGATGCCAGATATTTAACATACTTTCTTGCTGATCTTATTTTTTCTGATACACCCTTCCCAATGCATAGCATTCCAAGAGAGCTTCAGAAAACAAACCAGGTAGAAGTTCATGGTCCACACTGATCTTTTGTCCTAGGTCAAGCTGAAATGCTCAGGCCGCAGTTCTCTGGCCCTTAGAAATACAGTGAGGCTAAAAGGATATAACTCACGCATGTGGCACAGTGACTCTCCGTTCGCTCCAGACCGGCAGGGTTCCAGTCTCCCGAGGCAGAAGTAGGCAGCTTGCAGTGGCAGAGAAAAAAGGTGAGGGGAGAGGAGGAGAGACTCCTGACTACAGCCAGCAGCTCTTCCTCCTTTCTTCTTCCCCTCTGATTTTCCAAAATTTGTCCTCAAGTTTTATGGTGTTCAGAGGAGGTTGTACGTGGTCTCTTGGCACATAGCCAGTCCAGATGTTCAAGAAGATATGATAACAATTAGACAATGGTAGGATCCTTTGGCAGGAAAAGTTCCTTGGGAAGTTTTTGGTAAGAACTTCTGGCAGAAAGCTGACAGAGTATTTTTGGTAGGAAGTTTTTGACAGGCAGAAAACAATGGAGAAATATATTTTTGGCATTTCTATGTTATCCGTGTTTTACTGGAGGGCACTTCCCTTCCTGTTCCTGATGACAACATTTTTCATGAATGTGGTAATGCCTCTTTGATCCTGCTGATACAGCCTGCCCTGTGCCTATGAGTCAGCTTCTGTGAATCTATGTCCTCTTCTGGCAACAAATTCCAGGTTTTCATTAAACCCCGAGTAAGGAAGTACTTCCTTTAACTTTTTCAGGTAAGAGTTTTAAGAACAACCCTTAGAACTGAAGATATATATTTGTTCTATTCACCACCTCCTAGAGTTTGTAAATCTCAGTCCTACCCCTTCTCAGCCTCATGCTGTTTAAAACACGTGCGCCAAACCAGCCTTCCTACTGCCTCCTTGTACAGTAGCAGTTACATCCCCAACATCAGTTTGGTTGTCTTTACTCACATCTTCTCCTAGCTTTGTCCTGCCTGAGATGTGGACACCAGAATGGCACTAAAGACTTGTACCCACCACAGATTTGCACAGAAGTACATACATTTCCTCTGTCTTTTCCCACTACCTCTTCTGCTGAGCAGACACTGCATAAGCCATTGCATATAAGCCATTTAAAACGTCTTTGAATCAAACACAGAACAATTTATGTGATTATTCCATGTCCTTCCTTCTGCTTCCTAATTCTCTTTTCTGCCCAAAGCACAAGCAAAATGGCAATTTTTACAGCAGATCATAACACTTTTAAGCCAAGGGCAATGCATGCAGAAAACACATGCATCTTTTTTATCAGATTAGGACCATTTCCATGTTTACCATTAGATCTTTCCTCACAAACAGTGTTTTAACTCTAGGCTCTCCAATGCTAGCTCCAATGCTGTCAGGACAGAGCTGTACAAAAAGGCCTTAATGTAATTTCCCATTCAGGGTTGAAAGGCAGAACAGATCATTAAGATTCATGAAAGCAAGCAAACACTCAGAAAGGTGAATGCTTAAGTGCATTCTCAATATTAGGTGCATTATTTAAATTATTTAAATGCTAGAAAGAAAAAAGTCTTAAATTAGCTACACCAGCCACAATATCATTACCAATACCTTGTCCGTTAATTGCATCTTCATCTCCTCTGAAACTTTTTCATCATAGATGATTTTTCTCAAAACATTTTCATCTGAAAGTATATTTTCTGTTTCTCTCGATTGCAAAGAGCTGTACAAGCAGCTCAATTGTAAAGAGATTATGAAATGGCATATATAAATAGTATAATCCAAAAGTAGAACAGAGTATTTTTTAGAAGTCTTTTCAATGTAGAATTACTAACAGCAATTAATGCTTTTTGAATAGCCAGCCCACTTGGGTTTCCAAGTTTTATTTTCAGAATTTTACATATGTACATACAATTCTAAAGGTATGCTTTAAAGGAGGGAAAATAAAAAAGTTAACTGCTGTATGTTAATACATCACAGTCGTCTGCAATCATCAAGGAATTGTGACCAATCAACAATAAATAACAAACACAAAATCCAAGAGGAATCCACTAACATAAATTTGTCAACTAGAAAACTTGAAGTTAGGAAGATAAGCAGCAACTGCATCTAATAAAACATGAAAAGAATACATTGCCATAAATTAGCAGCTGCTCAATCAAGCAATCTCATGATCCTGCAGGTTTGAAGAATGAATAACTCTTCGCATAGCCAGAGACTAACAAGGTCAGTTTTTAATAATCTTTTTCATTAGTGTGCAGAAAAAATCCTTACATAAAGGCTGATAGCATTGTGTAGAAGTATTTCATCTAACTTCTCACATCCAATTGAGCTTGAGTGAATTTTTTGTCCATCTAGGTCCATTATCAATGGTTTTTCTCAGGACATCTCTGGATAAAACAGGTCCCCAGCGATCTTTCAGCTCTCCAATTTCTTCACCTGAAACAGTTTTCCCATTTTATTTTCACTTTTCCCATTTTGTTATCTGCCTCCCTTTGTCAGAGGACAATATTTTTTCTTTAGTTTTCCAACACTGTACTTAATGCCATACTCCTACCAATATTCTCTATATTCTCTGTATCATTTCTTGCCTTTTCAGACTGGAGCTTCAGGAGGATGCTCTTTCTCTCTCTGTGAATAAGACAATACTGGCATCATTTTTTTCCTAACCTGCTGAAGTCTGGACAGCCACATATCAGACATGAATACTAAGCTTGACCACAACTGAGTGTTTCTTGCAAGCCGAGCTGCACCTTTGAAACTCTGTGGCAAACAGATTGGGGTCCTTTGATACTTGGTAAATTTACATTAATGACCTGGTTTGGGTTCGAGGGTAGCTTTGAGTCCGCGGGATGTCTCTTACTGTGCCCCAGCAAGGCCGCTCTTAGGAGCGGGGGGAAAGCATGGTTTGTTCCCGGGCCAAAGAGAAATCACACACACAGCAGGGTTGGTGGAAAATGGCGAACTACTTTATTAGACAAAAGAACAGCTTTTTAAAGGGTGTCTTGTAGAAAGGGCTAGAATCTGGGCGGAAAAGGGGTGGTATATGTAAAACTTAGAGATGGGATAGGGTAAGAGACAGAGGAATGGTGAGGGGTAAGTCTCCAAGTTAACTGGGGGAATTACAATTGGTTAGGGGTAGCTACAAATCTCTGTAGCTGTCTTATCTCACAGTTGCTGCTTCTCTCTGCAACAGAGGATACACACAGGGCCAAATAGCTCCTTTTCCTACACTCTGGCCTCGCGATCCCTCCACTGATCAAAGCTTGTCTCGAGTTCCCATTCAACTCCAACACATTAACTGCAAATATATTCTAGTAAGAGTTAGTCATGGATCTTTCCCCCTTTTTCCTGAAACATCTGTCTTCTCACACAGTTTCACAGTATTTTAATCAAAACAGAGGAAGATTTTACATTTCTGCATGGATGCTCAGAATATTTAGCTGACAAGACCTCATAGGTGTTCCAATATTTCTCTGCAACAGGAGTATATTTGCAACATTTTTTTTCTCTACTTTTCAGTTTTTGTAATGCTTAGAGAATTACCCCCAAAAAATATTTCAGAACTTTAAGGTTTTTGACAGCTGTGTTATCACACACTTACCAACATGTATTTCTGATCTAATTAAAGAACTGCACTTAACATACTTATTACTGCAATTTTACACCTTCATGAAAACAAAATGACAAGAAAAAAATTAAATATTTTGAACCCACAACCTCAACAAATACCCTACGAGCTGCCTTAAGAAACATGTTTCTATAGCAATTAGCTACTAAAATTTCTTCTTATCAGCCACTGTTACATGTTTGACTAACGTAGACTCAAAATGTTGCCCTGTCTTCTTTTTTACTAAGAAAATGCTAAGAACTTTTTTTTTTACTAACCATTTCAATTGTCAAAGGTGGTAGAAAATATCCTAATTTTTTAATAGTTAAATTTAGAGATGCAAATAAGTAAGCTTCTCAAACTTTCAGTCCCTCTTTCTTACAATAATTAGATTTTTTAGGATTCTGTCTCATAACAGCATACCTGAATTCTCTTACTCATCTGAGACATCTGACATTTACAAAGGAAAAAAAATCCCTAATCAAACCTAAAAAAGAAGCATCTTTGCATATGGATGATAGAATTAATTTAAATGTACAAAGAAAAGTATGGTTTCCCTCTCTAAGCAGTAAGGATTTGTACAGAAAAAAAGTCTCCAGAACTACTAGCATATCATTTTCCCCAAAATAATTATGGAACTGATTCACTCTTGTATTACTTCAGTCCCAAAATACATTGAAATCAACTTCAAAAGTAGAATTACACCAGAATGATTCAGGTTTTACACATATTTAAACCAAACTATTTCCAGATATGTGTCCTTTTAATATTAAACACCTTCCACATTACACGTGTTTCTGCACCTGAATATCAAACTACCTACGTGTGCTCTAACTAAACCTAAGAGATTCCCTTAGCCACTTCTTTTTGTTTGTACAGAAATTATGAAATACTGAAACATTGTATAAAACAATACTGAGGAATGAAGACCTCCATTTTCTGACCTTCCCTCATAATGTCCTGCAAGTTCTTCTCTGTTTTTAACTTCACAAAGAGGCATTATACCCCTTTCCTTAAGGACCCTTTTCGTGATCAGTATTTATCGATGGCAGGAGCATGGATACATCACGGACAACCAATGTGATTAAGTAATGTATCGTTTATTTGAACACACAGTGCATTTTTTATACATTTTGTACCCACGTGGGAACAGGAATACAATCCAGAGATTGGATAGCTCAGCTTGTCCACAAGTTCATGTTTCATGTGATTGGATCAGATGCAGAACTGATAACTTGCACCTGGATATTAACTCCTGCCTTAAGTTCTCATAACATGAAGTCATTATCAATTATAAACTATTTCTTTTCTCATGGGAAGCCTGCTTAGTTGATATTAAATTAATTCCGTTCTCATGGGAAGCCTAACCAAGTCCACGGCTGTCAACTGTAAACTATATTTCCTTCCCATGGGAAGCCCAAGGCCTTTCTTTACAGCTGGAAATATGGGTTGTTCACTATATGTGTCCATTCTCTTGCAAATATTCCACAAGTATTTTGGGGCTTTCAGAGTCCATGTCCTCTTCAGTATCTTTCCATCTCATGACTACAGATGAATTTCCAAACTAGAAGTTTCTTTACAGTATGTATTTTACAAACTCTGGAAGTATTTATGTTATGAATCTGGAACAAGTTCAACAGAGGGTCACCAAAATTATCATGTCTGGAGCACTTACCCTGGGAGGACAGACTGAGGGAGTTGGGTTTGTTCAGCTTGGACAAGAGATACTTTTTGGGTGGAGACCTCTCAGCAGCCTGACAGTATCTACAACGTGGTTGTAAAAGACACAGAGCCAGGTTCTTTACAGTGTTGCATAGGAATGACTTCTGGGTTTAGAGATGTAACAAGAACTACAGTATTTGCGCCTTGGTTTACTGACACAATGTCCCAGGAGGTGGGAGCTCCAATGGAACAGAAACCCCTCCCCCTAAATTACAGTTTAGCTAAACCATAACATTATCCACCCTGAATTTCTTCATAACATCATGTTATATTGCATTTGAACTTTCCAGCTATACTTATGAACCGGCAGTTAATACTTGTATTCCGGGACAGGGATCCTAGGAACTTTGCTTCACTACTATCAAGCATCACACCTTCTCCCATAAGATCTCAGAGTCGAATCAGCCAGGTCAGAATGTGTTTGTCTGGTCGTCTAGTGATGTCTTTCCACAGCTTGCGCATTATCAAATGAAAGGTATATGGTGATTATTTCTGGCTCTGGGTCTGTTATTTGTGAGGGTCTTGCCTCCCCATCATCGTCTACCAGGTGAACTGATTTGCTCTTATACTTTCTCTTTTGGATAGGGCAAACTTCCATAGACTTGGGTTGTCCCTCTGGTTTTGCTACACTCTGAGTTGCCATGGTGTCAGGTGTTTGTTCCCTTTCTTTTTCTCCTGGACGTGCTGCACCATACCAAGAAGCTTTCGGTAGGCAGTAGCCAGGGCTCCAAATGCAACCAGCAAGCTGCCCCTCCATAGATCTACCACAGCACTTTTCCCTCACCAATTTCATCGCTTTGACAGGATTCTGTAGTTGTTCAAGTGTGAACTTCCAAGTCATTGAAAACATTCTCCAAGAACTTACCCACGTCCTCCCACAACCCATGTCACTCAAAACTATCCACTGCTGAGGCAGGATTCTGCACATATTCCCAATAGATCTTTGTCCTAACTTCATATATAAGATAGAGCATCATAATGCACTCTGCCAAACATACAAAGAGTAAGGTATCTCTAACATCTAGAGGGAATTTAAACTCTTCAAAAACTGTTGTAGCAGACCTGAAGGAGAAACAGATAAAGGTTTGGGAAAAAATGCTCCCCTGCATTTCTCCCACAGATTGGGTTCCATTATCACTAAACCTGCAAGGATAACAGCTTAGATTATGGTAGGAAAACGACCCTGAAAATACATTCCAAAGGAAACTTAAAGGCATTGAATTTACAACCCCATGGATCCAAGTTACGAACCCAAAAATAACCACAGTTACCTTGGTTTTAGAACCCATTTTGAGATAAACACCTGATGAATGGGAAGTATGTATGCAGGAATATATGTCAAATAAACATGAATAAATCTAACAACATGAGGCCTGAGAGGTTCTATATCCAATACACAAATGAATTATGTAAAACTGTTATTCTTTTTCTACTTTTCCTTTCGATGCCCCACATTAAGATAGGCCAAACTATTGCCTTGGTTCACTGGCATTACGTCACAGGAGGTGGAACCTACATAGGAGTAGAAAATTCTACCCCTAAATTACAAATTTTTTTGTTAAATTATGGGGCGTTTGAGTGAAGTATGAAAATAAATAAAAGTTTTACTAAAACTGGAGAACAAAAGAGAACAAAACAACAACCAAACAATAACAGAGAAAAGTGTCACCTAAAACCACTCTCTCAATTCCATGCCACCTAGACAGAAATGCAATCTTGGTGCAGTCACATAATCAAAATGTAGCCAGGGAAAAAACCACAGTCATGCAAGTGGCAGCAATGACGTCGGCACAAGCAGAGACATGGAAGTGGTGACTCTGGGCAGACGCGCTGGCAGCACTGATGACTCCAGGCAGACATGCCCATGGCACTGGTAGACGTGGCATTGGTAGACGTGGCACCACAACTCCTACGTGATGCAGAAGCTGCAGTGGGAAGCTCAGCCCTGACCCAGCATGGGTGGTTGTAGGGAACCTTTTGGGTAAGAAATGTCTGTGAACTAGCTGCTGACAGTTTAGGGAAAGTTTTGGAATTGAAGTTCACATAACAAGAGGCATCTGCAAGATGGTTTTGAGAAAGTTTTGTAGCTGAAGGTCAATAACATAACAAGAATGAGATAAACAAGATGTTGTAGTTAGGTGTGAAGGAAGAGAATTTTAAAATAAAGATATATTATCTATCCAATAAGAGTATAGTGTTAGGCGTGTGAACAGTTTTGTAACCAATCAAGTATTAAATAATCGTGTGCATAACTGTATAAAAGACACCAGGCTAATAATAAAGTTGGAGCTTCCTTATCCTGTATATTGGTGTGTGTGTGAAGTCTCCCAGGTGGGCCTTGCATGTGAAACTCCAGGTGGTGAACAGCAGGAAGTCAGCACAGAGGTGGCATGGTCCGGCAGCAGTGGCAGCACAGCTGGAGCGGCACAGGTGGAAAGCAGCAGCCACAGGCAGAGGCAGTGGCAGCAGTGGTGGCAGTAACAGTGGCAGTGGTGCCAGAACAGTGCAGGCAGCAAGCAGTGGTCCCAAGCAGGAGTGGCATGGGTCCAGCAGCAGCGACAGAGCTCCAAATGCTGGGAAGCAGCAGGGATGGGTGGCTGCAGGGTTGAGCAATGGGAAAGAAGCAGCAGAAGAGCCCCTCGGGCAGTGGTTGCAGTGGCAGCAGCGCCAGTGCAAGTAAAACAGGAGGTGCAAGTTGAGGCAGTGCTCACCACCCACAAAGGGGACTTCCTTGGCCAGTGTCCAAGATGAATGGGAGGCCTCCAACCCAGTATGGGAACCTCAAAAGCTAGGGTGTGAGGCAACTCCTTCCCAGCTGCCCTCCCAGGTACGAAGAGAGTGAGTTCCCACCACACCAGCCACTTCATCCTTCCAAAACTGTCATGGTATCTCCCACAGGGACCACCCCTGCCCTTTCCCAAACAGCATGATGATATGCAAACACTCAACAAGAAAATCTTCATTTAGCTAAACCATAACAGTTTGCAACACAATATACTATGGAAAATTACATATAGCTGAGCCAAGCGATTTAAAGAAATCAACCATGCAAAGTGAAGAAACAATGAATAAGGGATTCGAAGCAGACAGGCAGGCAACACCAAATTACTCATTAAGGACATGCATTGTCCTAAAGAAGTTCATATGGCAGTCACTTAGAACTTTGGGGGCTCTAGACAGAATTGACTACCAGTAAAGCCCCTCAGAGACCTTACGAGGATACGTATGTATGCTAGTAAGTGTTGGTCAATATCACAAATATGTAACAGGATTGCAGGAAACCAAAATGAATAATCACGTAATGCAGACCTATAAGCTGTAACTGAGATGTCATGGGGTGCATTTTAGCGAAATGATTGCCAGTGCACCCAGTGCACTGAAATAAAGAATGCTTGACTTCTAAAGCTCACAAATTGAGTCTTAGAGGTTTCTTTAAGACATGATTTTAGGTAACAGGATGAGAGTCAATGGGTATAAACTGCAACTGCACTTAAGCAAAGTCTTTTCAATTCTGAGAAGAAATCTAGAAGTGACAGAGGTTATCCAGACCAGTTGTGCATTCTCCATTCCTGGATGCTTTCAAGACTCAACCTCATAAAATCCTAAACAACTTGTTCCAGTCTTATAGCTGACCGTTTTTCAGATGAAGATTGAATTACAAACTTTCTGAGGTGCCTTTCCAACCTGAACTATTCTACAACTCTATAATTCAATGCTTCAGCTACATTAAGTAATACAGTTCCAAGCTTGAACTCAAAGAGTAAATAAAATTAAAAAGGCAAAACTTCTCTAACACTGGAAATAGTAGGTCTTCGGATACTCCAGCTCTTAGCAGATCAAGGATTACATCCTCTCACAATTCCCAAGGAGGGGGTTTAATTGAAATATATCTAGCTAGAAGCTAGGCTTCTACTCTAAGCTAATTATCTACAAGCCAGAAAGGCACCTCCAAGAGATGGTTCCTACCAATTTTAGTTGATTTAAGGGTATCACAATCAAGCACCAAAGAAGTGCTGCCATTAAACTGTTACAAGAAACAGGCAGGTAACACTGCCACTGCAGTAACACTTCCAGTTGTGATAACAATGGATATTTTCACCTTATATACAAGCACCTGCTCTTTCGGGGTTTAGCTAGGTTTTGATGTTTGGAAAACATTCAGTTTCACAGATACCACTATAGTCTAATATTGCCTCAGTAATTCTGACTTCTATACAAAAAGGCACGTACAATTATTCTTGTACAATGAAGCCTCTGAATACCACGTGCATATGTATATATTACCATTAAAATGCCATTTTTTTAATAGTTGCAGTGTGACAACAGATGTAAGGATTAGCAGAGGAAACCCTGCAAGTATTTTCATGGAGTTTATTTAAAATCTTTTCTTGTTAAAAAGTCTGGAGGGCACAGGCTCCTACTAAATTAGCTGAAGAGTTTATGAGCCTTTGCAAGCCAGATATACATTAGTCTCTGGCTTGTTAACTCAGAATACAGTTTTAAGCTTACTGAATCCACACTACATCAAAGCTGTGGTCTCTAAAAAAGTTAAATTCAATATATTTCAAAATAACTTCAAATTATGACAATCTTAACTCATAGAATCATAGAATCAGCTGGGTTGTAAAAGACCTCTGAGATCATCAAGTCCAACCCTTGATCCACTACCACCACAGTTACTTGACCATACCATGAAGTGTCACATCCACTCTAATCTTAAAAACCCCTAGGTTTGGGACGGAAAATCTACCACCAGGGACAGAAAATCTACCACCTCCCTGGGCAGCCCACTCCAATGTCTGATTACTCTCTCTGTAAAACATTTCTTCCTAATATCCAACCTACACCTCCCCTGGCAGAGCTTAAGACCGTGCCTTCTTGTCCTACTGCTGGTTGCCTGGGAGAAGAGATTGATGTGTTACTCAAAATGTTCTCTATACTCAGGGTCAGAATATAACACCTTGATTTGTATTATTACTTCAATGCCCTTACGGGCATAGGAGCATGTAGAAGAGATGCTATAGGCAGATTTTCACCTGAAGCTATGATTCTTCCCTGCATTTCAGTTGTTTTTTCTATCACAGTAGTTTCTCACTCTGCACATGCATAGTAGCTCTTTAATTCCCTGAATACTATGTGAAGTTATGTGATGTATCTGAATGGATGTGTTTTTCAATTCAGAAATGAAGACAAATAGACATCTCTGCCAATGGGCTCTGGGTGTCCACCAACTCTGACAACCAAGTTGTTACTATGCCAGTGTCTGATTACAGAAGAACAAGACAAATAATTTCAGCCAGTTACCATTCATTCCTCTGTTGCATTTGTATTGCTGTTGTTTGATCAGAAGAAAGGGCTTGAAAATGCTGAATGTCCCTTTTTACTGCATTTTGTTCAAAGCTTTCTGAGGTTTTGGGGGTTGTTTGGGTTTTGTTTTGCATAATATATCTCATATTTTGGAAATTATCAGTTCAGTGGGAATAAAATGTTACTAGAGCAGGACAGACTTCTTCTGACAGCTCAGTAGCTTTGCAGATCCCCCAAACCACAACAGGAACTTAGTGAAAGGACTGTTCTCTTGTTCTTCCAGTTTCTCACCTCTGCATTTTTATTTTTATTTTTCAAATTTGTCTAAAGAAGGCTGCATTTTTCAACAGTTTTCAAGAAATTACTCCCTCCTTGCTGCCCTGGTCAATGCTATCTCTCCACCCACAGCAAATTTTCACATCTCATTTTTCTCATTAATTTCTTTGAGTACCAATTTGCAGTAAGAAATTACTCAAAAGCTATGTTATTGCATAATATAATTTTTTCTATTATTTAATTATATTTCCAGCCCAAAAAACTTCCTTATGTCTTGTATCTTGAGAGAACACTGGGGAGCCTGGAAGCACTTCACTCATACCCAGAAAGCCTAAATGGTCTACACAGAGCACCATGCTGTATCTAGAGCAGCTCAACACTGCCATGAACTTAGAGTATAGTACAAAATCCCAGAAAGTGTCAGTACAAAAAAAAAAAAGAAGAAGAAAAAAGAAAATCACTTATGAACAAGAAAAGCAGAAAACTGATTGAAGTTTTGTGCTGGATTCAGAGGGCTTATGGATCAAGACATCTGAAGAGAAACAGATTTTCAGCTTTGTACTGCACCCACTCCCGGGGATACAAACCCCCTCATTTTTAGTAAAAAAAATGAAACAAGAGTTATGAGCACCACCAGCTAAAAACAAAGAGGAAAAAATCACCAGACATTCATGGACTTAGTCTCTCCAGTATAATATCACTACCAGAAATCCCATGGAGACATAGTGATTTCAATCAACTAAAAACATTTTTAAAAAAAACTTTAAAAACAATTCTAAAGTACAATATTACATGTTATATATATTTGCAGGGTCACTCTATTTTTCAGTCCTTTAGGAAAACTGTTCGAGATGTCTGGAAAGTTGAATTTAAAAAACCACAGGCATTATTTAGCCAGAATTTCCAAGAGAGAGGGAATAAATTCTTCTCTCAAGAGTGGCAAAGTTGGAGCACCAAGATCCAAGAAGTGCAAAAGAGCCTCCATCCCCCAAAACTGGAACCAACTGAAAAGAGACCAAGTGTGCTAATTATTATGTACAAGAGAAAAGGGTATTTTCTGTTTTTTCCTTTTAGCCTTGAAGAATGGCCTTAAGGGGGCTGTCATTTATACCAGGTTTTTGCTGATAGCACAGAACTGTGCTGCATTTGTTGTGTAAGCCAAAAAAAGATTTTATTCTGTATTCCCCTGATATCCAGAAACTAGATTAAATGGTACACTGAAACAAGGGTTAGTCTGGTTTTGTACTGCTCTGCCTATATGTGTGTGTATATACACATATACCAGAGCAAATTAAAGTGCCTACAGCATATTGAATTTTAGGATCTTAAAATGACCAACTTTTGAGTCTTTCTCTATCAGCCATACTAGTACATTAAAACTACACTGTTTCCAGAATATTCTTGTGTCATTCAATAACATTGCATTTACAGCTATCTCTCTCCCCCTTTTCGTTTCTTCATATCCATGGTTGCATTTCTCTTTCTCCATAGCCTGTGTTATCCCTCCAAGGAGCAAAACATAACAGTTCTGTATTGCTCAGAAAAATGAATCCACCTCTTGACTCCCAGCTGTGATACAAGAGTCTGCACTGAACTTCACACCAAGCAAAATATTTCAGCTGCAAATGGAGAAAAAAAATAAGAGTCAGTAACTGAAAATAAAAATATTCACATTAAAGTGATAATTAGAAGCATTCTATGTAGACAGCCCTAGCAATACCAAAAATACTACACCTGAAGAAGAATTAGGCTGGTAAACAAAATGGTTGTGGAATATTTGTATTTCGTGAATGGGTTATGTTATCAAACGCAACACCAAAATCTGTTTTATTTTCCTCCTTCACTATTTTGCTTTTATATGACCAAGGTTTTTGAACCACAGTTATTGTACTAATTCTTCTCAAGCTTATTCTTTTTCTTCATGGCACTGTAAGTTCCCTCCAATCCCATGCGCCTCAGTCAGGCTGCTTCCCAGAGGCCACGTACCTTACTGGGCACCGGGGCTTTTTTGCTGAAGTGTTGTTTGTTGTATATCTGAGGTCCCGTTTCTGTCTGTCATTTCTCAGTCTTCTACAGAGAGCTGATTATGTTTTCCTTTTCTACTTTCTGAGCAGCCACTTAAGATTAAATATTCTCACAAGTACTTTAAGAAAATCAAAACTTGCTTCCAAAAGTAGAGGATACTGAATTATCACTGCTGATATTCCTTGGAATCATGGCCTAATAGATTGTTCCCTGATACAGGGTAAGCCCCAGGCTCGGGTGCCATTTGTGGGCATCTATTAATATAATAGATAAGACATGACCCGGCAGTTAGGGGTTCCAACAGCAAAACCCTTTATTAACAAAGAACAGCTTCATTCTATAGCCTCGGCAACACGTGATTCTCTTTGAACAAGCACAGCTGGGTCAACTCTGCCCATGTGTGTTAGTGTACAACTGGAAACTACCCTTCCCAGGATGCTTCACTCCGCATCCCTGGGACACATTTCCTACCTCTCCCCCGCTTTAAATATTTAAGGTGAATCATGAAACAGTGCAAATAACAGAACAGTACATCTTAAAGCATGTAAACCTTTAACAATTACCACAGCATCACAGCGTCCCAGCCCACTGCTTACTTTGGTCCTTTAGCAAAATCATTTATTAGAAAGTTTTCTTCAGCCTCTTGAACCTTTTTTCCTTATTTTAATCTTTATATTCCTAAGGGATATAATGCAACCTGGATAAACGATTTTATTGATCTGGAGTTTCTTTTGGGGCTTAACTGGTTAATACTTATACAACAAGAAACCTTTATTTGCCTCAGGATTTGTGTAGAACAGGGAAAACTGAACTTTATTGCAACAACATGGTAAATGTCTTAAACTAAACTTTAAACTGAACTTTTCTTGTGTGACTTTGTGGTTGCCTTTGTAAGGCTTGTGGTACCTTCGTAAGGCTTAGTGTTTTAAGTGCTTTATACTTGCACAACTCTTTTTCTTCACTTACCTTTATAAGACTTAGTGTTTAAAGTGCTTTAGTACCTTTATAAGTCTTTTTCTTCACTCCCACACACTCACACTGGTGGCTGCCACATTCTTTCTTCATATACACTCTCATGGCTTTTACCAAAACTCTGGTTTTAGCCACATTAGTCGTTTTCAACAGGAAACATCAAATGGTAAACATAACTGTGCATTTCTGCAGTTTCTTTCTCTGTATTATTCTGATTCTTGCTGCTTCTGTGGGGATGTGCCTATGTATGGTCTAACACACCTGCAGGGTATCCATTTCAGTTCTTTACCTGCAGTTACACATGCATAACTCCTCCCCCATGTCACCTGAGATTAAATCTTTTATCATGACCGGAGGTTTGGGAGAGGCGAATGCGTGAGGTCTGTGTTGTCTCTCATACCTACTTTTCTCAGGACTGTCACAATTGAAAAAATTTTATGACATATGTTGCTTTCCATGGACGCTCTTGTGGATTACAGGTGGACTCCCCTTTTCTTGGTTTTTTTAACATGTCTTTTAAGGTATGGTGTGCCCTCTCTACTATGGCTTGTCCTGTGGGATGCCTGTAGAGTGAGAAATTCCCTAATCTGTCAGAAAGGTTTTCACCTTTGCTGAAGTGTATGCTGGATCATTATCAGTTTTGATCTTTTTTGGGGTCCGTAGCATTGCAAAGCAGCTGAGCCAGTGCCTTATTACATCTCTTGCCTTTTCTCCAGCGTGTGCAGTGGCAGTAATGTATCTGGAGTGTGTGTCAACTGTAACATGAAGGTATTTCAGCTGACCAAACTCCGGTATGTATGTTACATTGATCTGCCATACCTCATTTTCTATGAGTCCCCTGGGGTTAACTCCTTCCTGTGATGGCATTGGAGTTATTTGTTGGCTATCTGAGCACGACATAATTATGTCTCAAGCCTGATTGATGGTAATTTGAAACTGTCTCTTCAAAGATCATGCGTTCTGGTGGGAAAAAGAGTGAGACAATTTAACTTGCTCTAATATTCTAGGCACTGTTGTAAACATAGCTGCTGCATCAGCCCTTTGGTTTCCTTCTGCTACAGGTCCAGGCATTCCTGTGTGTGATCTAACATGTGTAATGCAAAAGTCAAACCTCCTGTGATTGACAAGAACCCATACAGCACGTATTTCAGCAAGTAAATGGGGGTTTGCAACATCTCGAAGGAATGAACTCTCGAGACGTGAAACTAAATCTGCAGCATAACAAGAGTCTGTAACAATATTAACAGGTTGTTCTGCTAACAGTTCTAAGGCAATACGAATAGCTGCTAATTCTAGAACCTGCAAAGAACCATGATTTATGGTCTGTACCTCTTGTTCCCACAGTCCTGTAACAGGGTTTACCCATGTCACTGCAGCTTTCTTAGACCATCTTGATGCATCGGTAAAGACCGTGGGGCTGATGTTGGCATCTGGTTGTGGTTTTTAAGGGTAAATTGCCCATTTCTGCCCACAGTCTATGTTTAGGGTAATGAATGGAAATGTCACTGTCATAGCCTGCAATCCAACATCTTCGGCGAGCAGCCAGTCAAGGTTGTCCTTAGTAGCTGGGATGTAGATCGTCGCAGGACCCTGTCCATCCAGCTCCTGTAAATGTTCTCTGCCTTTAATGACAAGCTTGATAAACATTTCGTTAGTAGTCCACACAGTCTTAGGTGGTGAATGGGGCAGAAACAGCCACTCTAGGACCCTCAGTGGATCCTGTTCAGTTTGGTCCCACTGAAACAAAACTGCAAATGGCTGGAACCTGCTCGGAACAAGAGCAAGGCAGATTTGAAGTTCAGGATTTCTCCTTCTGCTTTGTCTGCTCTCAATTGCCTTAGAACATACTTCTAAAGCCTGCTTTGCCTCTGCAGTCAGAGACCGACTAGATGTCAAGTCCAGGCTGCCTTTCAGCAGTTTAAACAGTGGGTGCAGCTCACCACCTCTGTGGTTAATCCTAAAAGAGATCTCAACCAGTTGAGAGCTTCCAGAAGGCTCTGCAATTCGTTTAAAGTTAAGGTGTCTTTCACCTTAATCTGAAGTGCCTGTGTGATTCTCCATTCACAGTAGGTCCAGGGCTGTGATCACTGGATCTTCTCTGGAGCAACCTGCAAGCCTGCATCTTGGACAGCATTAGTTAGAGCAGTAGCAACAGTTTGCAACTCAGGTTCATTGGCCATGGTAATAAGGATATTGTCCATGTAGTGGTAGATGATTGCTGAGGGGTGAAGTTTCCTGACAGGGTGAATAGCCTGTGCCACAACAGTCGGGCGTATTGTTGGGCTATTTTTCATCCCCTACGGTAAAACGACCCAATGAAATCTTCCCATTGTTTAAAGCAGGAATGGAGAAAGCAAACCTTGGTGCGTCATCAGGGTGCGGAAAGATAGTGAAGAAACAGTCTTTCAGATCAATTACTGTTAACGGCCATTCTGCTGGAAGCATAGCAGGTGAAGGAAGCCCTGACTGTAATGCCCCATAGGTTCTATCACTGAGTTGACTGCTCTTAGGTCATGCAACCTTCTCCACTTGCCACTTTTCTTGGGGATGCAGAACACCGGAGTGTTCCACAGGCTGGAGATTGGCACTATATGTCCTGCATTGAGCTGCTCTTTTACTAGTTCTTTTAAGTGAACAAGCTGTTCCTTTTTCAAGGGCCATTGGTCAACCCATATAGGGTCATTGGTTTTCCAATGCAGTTTAACTGGTCTTTGGAACGGCTGTGCAATGGCCCTCATTGAAAATTCTGCTCTTCTGCAGGAGTAATTTGCATGGCAGTGCCAAACTGTTCCAGCACATCTTGACCCAACAACGTGCATGGTATGGGAGCAACAAAAGGAGCTATTTTGGCAACTTGGCCTTTTGGCCCCAGCACTGTTCGTAGCTGAGCACTCTGCCGAGGCCTTTGCATTCCTCCCACTCCCTGAATAGTCAAAGCAGGGTAAATAATAGGCCAATCATCTGGCCATTCAGTGCCCTAATGATTGTAACATCTGCTCCTATGTCCACCAGGCCTCTGAATCTGTGTCCATCTATTTGACATGTCATCTTTGGCTGTGTTGCTGTAATGACCCCTGCCCAGTGTATTTGTGGATCACCTGTACTCCCAAAGGCTCTGAAGCCTCTCTCTCCCCCTCTCCAGCTGGTGTCACGCAGTTAAAGAGAAGTAGCTGGGCCAGCATTTGTCCTTGGGGTATATGACAGGGAGGTAATGGAGTCCATGCCATTATTTGTATCTCACTGCGGGAGTCTGTGTCAATGACTCTGGGCAAAACAAACAAAACCCATCCAGGGAGTTGACAACCATCCTGTTAAAAGGGCATGGACTCCTGGGCCTAAGGGTCCCCATATCCCTGTAGAAGTTTAGGACCACAGCAATAGATGTTATACTTACTGATTCTCTGGAGACCAAGTCCAACCCAGTGCTGCCTGAGGTGGCGGGGAGCAGATTGCTAACCTGTTTTCTTGAGCCATATTTGTTTGTTGTGTTGGGGTGTGCGGTCTTTTGCGCCTCCTCCAGTTTCCCTGGAAAGAATTTCTTGTCCCCTTTCTCCCATGCTGACACTTGCATATTGTTGTGGGGGATTTCTTGGGGCAATTCCTTGGGAAACGATCAGCAGCTCCACATCTGTGGCAGCTACTTCTAGCTCTCGCCCCCTCCTGCAATGTCAGCTGTGTGCTTAAGGCTGTTGCTAGAGAAACAGTTTGATGCTCTATGGATCCTATTCCTTGGTGTGATTAAACCATGTCACAAATGGTACAGTTTTCCTTTTTAGGGATAGCTTGCAGAGCCCGCTTGCAATCTGGGTTCGAGTTTTCATATGCCAGCTGCCTAAAAAGCATCTCTCTTGCTTCTTCATGCTCTATTTGTCTGTTTAAAGCTGCTTGCAGCCTGTCAAGAAACTGAGAGAAATCCTCTATTGATCCTTGCAGGACCTTTGTAAAGGAGAGATTGCTGTCCTTGTCCATGCTCGGGAGTTTCCTCAATGCCTTTAAAGCCAATTTTGCAATCACTTTGTATGTTTCTTGGGGATAGCTTATTTGTGTACCTCGTGCAGAAAATTCCCTCTCTCCTATTAAGTGACTGCTTGTCATGCCTGTTTGTGAGCTGCCTGTTTGATTTACATATTCTGTACAGCTCTCTCGATAATCAGTTAACCAAACACTGAATTGGGTGGTTGTTAAAACCATTTTCAACAGTGTTTTCCAGTCATGTGGAGTAAATACATAAGTGGAACTCAATATTTCCAAATATGAAAACATCTGAGTAGAGGACACACCAGTTTTTTTAACTAGCTGTTGCAGTTCCTTTGTCACCTCATACGGTAAGCTTTGGAACTGAGGGTTTTGGCATGGTCGATAGATCACGGGGCAAGCTTTAATAACCTGCCAATCTCCAGTCCTCACTGCCTCCTCCCAGTATCTACTCTATCAGTCAACTGACCTCCCCGCACCTGCCCCCTCATCCTTGCTTGGAAGAACCCTCTCCGGTTCCTCCCCATCATCTTCTGATATCTCTCCACCTACGGTCCCAATGTACTCAGCGTTGTGCGGCTGCATGACAGAAGATGACTGATTAGGTAGGGGTGGATTCTCTCTCTCCCAATTCACGTGGCTGAGACGATAAGGCTGCACAAGTGGGAGGGTTGCCTATCTCGTGAGAGATAGGAGAGCTGCCTGTCTCGTGTGCAAGATGGCTGCGCCTGTGCCAATACATGTGGTCGCGAGTCATGAGCAGCTCTCGTGGATGAGTTAGCTGTGTGGTCCCCCACACACCACGACAGGAATCTGTGTTTTGCCCCGGGGTGTTGGATTCACAAAATACAGTCCCCGTCCCTTCCTTGCTGCCTGTGTGTGCACTGGAACTAGGACCCTGAGCAAGCCTTATAGTTACACCCCCCGCCTCCTGCACACTCCGTTCTCCTTCCGAGCTTGCCCGGGATGTGTACAGAGCCCTGCCGCCCCTGTCTTTGTTTCTGGGTTATTGTAAATTGCTGTGGGTAACAGCTTGGTCAGGCCTGCAGGAGGGTGTGTGTTGGGGTTCCTTTGGGGGTTTTCACACCTTCGTGCAATGCATAATGCATCCATTATTTCTCTCCAGGGAGGAAGGCAGTTACTTGCTTTTGTATGGTCTGGTCTGGCTTTATCTCTCATGTATTCTCCAATGCTGTCCAAGTTGTTTAGATCTAAAGCTTCCACAACCGACAAACTCAGAGTTTTGGATTTTATCCATCTCAGGAGTTCTGTTAATTCTGCTTGTGTGGTCTGAATGGCATAGGGTCTTAAAAGTTGCCCTAGCACCTCTATGTCCCAGTCTATGTTTGAGGAAAATGAGTTTCCCATGGTTTTTTTACCTTATCTCATCAGTCAGGTCTTGTCTGCTTCTTTTCATGGCTTTTCTTCTGCTTTCAGTTTTGGTTTTTCACTGCCACCATTTGCTGCTGCCTGCCTGCTGCCACTTGTCATGGCAGCTCAGGTTTTTGCCGCTGTTGCTTTTCACAGTGCAGGGCACCCGCCAGCGCGAGTGTGTTCTTGGCGTGTCACCATCACCGGCATGGCTTTTGTTGGTGTGGTTCTTTGCCATAGGTGCTGCACTTGGCCGCCAGTGCCACTTCCCTCTCCTGGCACGTGCAATATTAAGATTTTTTTTGAGCTCGGTTTAATCTGTGTCCCTCAGCACCCCTGTACTGAAGTTCTGATGCTTTTAAAGATGTCTTAAGTTTTTTTTGGTAAAAGTTATCTGAAATCTAAAACGATTTCATTCTGATCAAGGCCTAATAGGTTGTTCCCTGATAGAGGGTAAGCCCCAGGCTCAGGTGCCATTTGTGGGGATCTATTTNAACAGCAAAACCCTTTATTAACAAAGAACAGCTTCATTCTATAGCCTCGGCAACACTTGATTCTCTTTGAACAATCACAGTTGGGTCAACTCTGCCCTTGTGTGTCAGTGTACACATTTCCTACAGAAGTGAACAACTTCCCTCTCTAAAGGAGTTACACCGGACAGTGGCACCCAGTGAGCACCTGAGGAAGAGTCCTGGGAATGTGGCACATAGAAGGTTCTCACAAAACCAAACCAGCTATATACAGAAGGACTAAACAGAGGCTCTGTTTTTTAAAAACCTTGGTCTAAGCATTGTCAGGATTACTTATTTCAATAAGATTAGTATATTCCCATTAATGTCATTAATGGGAATAGTATATGCCTGTAGTGTGGAAGATGCTATTATTGTATTCATGGGATTTTTTTGGTTCACACTTGTAGTGGGTTTCTGTGGCTGGGTTTTGGTAGTAGGGAGGGGCTACAGGGGTGGCTTCTGTGAGAAGCTGCTAGAAGTTTCCCCTCTCCGATGGAGCCAATGCCAGCCAGGTCCAGGACGGGCTTCTTCCTGCTGGCCAAGGCCGAGCCAATCAGGCATAGTAGTAATGCCTCTGTGATAACATATTTAAGAACAGAAGGTTGTGGTGCAGAAAGAATTCCAGCCAGGAAAGAGCAGAGTGGGAACACAGGAACAACAAGGTATACACCAAGGTCAGTGCAGAAGGAGGGGGAGGAGGTGCTCCAGGTGCCAGAGCTGAGGTCCATGCAGCCTGTGGTGCCGGCCATGGTAGAACAGCAGTGCCCATGCAGCCTGTGGAGGACCATCAGTGTGCAGAGACCCACCTGCAGTCCATGGAGAGGCCCATGCTGGAGCAGGTGGATGCATGAAGGAGGCTGTGACCCCATGGGAGGCCCGAGATGGAGCAGGGTCCTGACGGAGAGCTGTGGTCCATGGAGAGCAAAGCCCATGCTGGAGCAGGTTTTTCCTGGACAGCTCTCGTGGCCCCTGTGGGAGACCCACACCAGTACAGCTCATTCATGAAGGACTGCACCTCATGGAGAAGTGACTCACAGGACAGCAGTTCATGAAGAGCTGTTGCCCAATAGATGGACTCATGCCGGCGAGGTCTATCAAGGACTGTGCTCCCATGGGAGGGACCCCACGGGAGCAGGGGAAGGACTCTTCTCTCTGAGCAGCAGCAGAAACAACTGACTGTAACACTTATTCCATGTCCCCATGCACCGCTGGAGGGGAGGAGGGAGAACACTGAAGGAAGGAGGGGTGCAGGGAAGGTGTTTTTAGGATTGTTTTATTTCTCATTCTTTGGCTCTTATCCTGTTAGTAATAAATTTAAGCAATATCCCCACTTTGAGTCTATTCTGCCCATGAAGGTAATCAGTAAGTGACTTCTCCCAGCTTTTATCTCAACTGATGAATCCTTCATTGTTGTTTTTTTTCTCTCCTCTGTCCAGTTGCAGAGGGAGAGTGAGAGACCAGCTTTGGTGGGTACCTGGCATCCAGCCAGGGTCAACGCTCTACAGCATTTCAAGAATAAACATAACCTCAGAGCGGAAAAGAGACACTGTAGCTATATTTTATTCATGATCATGAAATATGTAATAAAATGGGAGCCTTTAACAAAATGAGAGCATTTACAACTCCAAGAACGTGAGGTAAATGATTAAGGACTTGTTGCTCTTTGCTATTGCTTAGCAGTAAGGGAGCATGTAGTGCAGGACATGAGTGATTACCAGACTCTGGTGAAAGTTTCTATGCTGTATTTATTTAAAGATACCATATGAAAATAAAATCTGTAAGAATTAGTTTTCAAATCTAAGAAAGTCCCAAGCTCAACTGAGCAATGCTTACCAAGGGATACCAAACCAGTCCAGCCCACACTTAAGAGGTTTACACATAAGCATGAAGACATTGAGACCTTTATTCTATAATGATATTAGAGACAGCACAAATGGTGCAGCTGTAGTATCAGTAACACAGGAACTCTCTGTGTTTAGCCAAAAGAAAAAAAATTTTTTTCAACTCTTCTCTCAGCCCTAATTTCTAACCAAATTTCACTTCAGATCTTTCCCAGTGCTGACTCAAGTCAGAAGGGGACTGTCCTAGTTTGAATAGCTGTGACCAGTTCATCACTGTGTGGGTGTAACCCAGACTGTGTATTCTACACCCTCTATGCCATTTCCCAGAAGCTACAGACCATCTGCAGCAGCTGCCCAGAGCACACCTGACCCCTCAGGTTATGAGCTGGGTGTGAAGAGGCCTCTGAGATAAGAAGATGTTCCTGTCCTCACACTCAGCACACCCATTCACTCATTGTGGAACTCCCCGCCCTAGGAAAGGGGCTGGGCATTGCTGCCTGAACTTGAAGATACATAATCCTGGGGGTCTGGGGACTGCTAGTTCCACTTGTGGGATCAAGGGGAGGACCAGAGCCTCAATCAGACTGGGACCACCACCTCCAGCGGGACTGCAGCCACCACCTCCAGCCGGACTGCAACCATCGCTGACATCAGCAGGTTTTTCTCCTCTCTTTTTGCCTTTTGGACTCAGAGGGGCCCACAGGGGTTCAGGGCAGGGGCTGACGAACACTATTCTGTTCATGCCCCAGGGTGCTCGGTTTGTGGGTTAAAATCAATTGTTCACTTGTAAAATTGTATTTATTATATTAGTGTCATTAAAATTGTCATTCTGACTTTTAATCTCCTTTGCTGTGCTTATTTCTCCTGATGGTTTACCTTTAAACCAGCACATGGACAAACATGCAAAATCCCTCATATTCCAATTAAAGAGATCTTGTCATATAGACCTTATATATAGCAATATAAGAGCTTAGCTTATATTCAGCCTTCTTCCCTTCATCCCCCCCCCCCCCCCCCCCGAAAGCTTGATGGTCTCTATTTTGAGAGATCATCAAACTCAAACAGGACAAAATAGTTTCTGCATCTTTTTTCCTCTTTCTTCTCTATAGTAATTAAAACTGGCAGACAGAAATAATGCTCAAGTTGACTTCCTTTTATTAGGGTCAGCTAATTAAACTGTGATATTTTGAAAGTGTTTATCACTTTTGTATCAGAGAAAGAAATTTTGCAAAATATCTTCCTGACTCAAGGCTTCAAGTAACAATGATTATAAATCTTGAATATTTAGGACCCTGAGCCCTGCTGACGAGGAGCATGTCTGCAGCTTCTATGCCATCTAGCTATTTTGAAAAAGCCATCCTGACTGCAAAGTCACAACTTGGGGCCATTAAAAGACAGGAAAGCACATAGGATGTTCTAAGAACCAGTGCTATCACATGGTAAGGACATGCACTTCCCGTGCCCAGTGGCAGGATGGACACTCAGCATCTAACCAAACCCTACTTGGTCCTCACACAGGTCCTCCCTTCTTCTATCAGACCTGGACCCCACCTTGAACAGCTCTTCATGACAACAGGGAGTGCCCCAGCAGAACTGATTAAAGATCAGCTCAAAGCTAACTTATGAATTATGAGAGTAAATTTACATTTAAAAACTACAGAAAAGCATTTTTTCATCTCTTAACAGCACTATGGTGTGTGTAGTCAAAATATTCAGAGCAGGCCTTTTCCCCAGCAGACAGAGAGGCACAGTTCCACTGAAATTAATGGAGCTGGACTGATTGACACTGGTGGAGAAGCTAGCTCAGGATTTGACTGCTTTAATACTAAATAGCTTTCATTTGGAATCTAATTTCAGCACACTCTACCCTCCCTCAGGAATTCATTTGCTATCCTGCATGGCTATCCTAGTTAGAACAGCTGGGACCAGTTCATCACTGTGTGGGTGTAACCCAGACTGTGTATTCTACACCCTCTATGCCATTTCCCAGAAGCTATAGACCATCTGCAGCAGCTGCCCAGAGCACACCTGACCCCTCAGGTTATGAGCTGGGTGTGAAGAGGCCTCTGAGATAAGAAGATGTTCCTGTCCTCACACCCAGCACATCCATTCACTCATTGTGGAACTCCCCACCCTAGGAAAGGGGCTGGGCATTCCAGCCTGAACCTGAAGATACATAATCTTGGGGATCTGGGGACTTCTAGTTCCACTCGTGGCATCCAGAGGAGGACCAGAGCCTCGACCGGACTGGGACCGCCGCTCTCAGCTGGACTGCAGCCACTGCTCTTGGTCGCACTGTGACCACCACTTCCAGCCGGACTGCAACCATCGCTGACATCAGCAGGTTTTTCTCCTCTCTTTTTGCTTTTTGGACTCAGAGGGGGGTCTATGTGGGGTTCAGTGCGAGGGCTGACGAACACCGTTCTGTTTGTGCCCCAGGGTGCTGGGTTTTGTGGGTTAAAATCGATTGTTCACTTGTAAAGTTGTATTTATTGTATTATTGTCGTTAAAATTGTCATTCTTACTTTTAATCTCCTTTGAGTTGGGTTTATTTCTCTTCCAGTTTACCTTTAAACAACCATAATGGCTAATTTGTACTAAACATAAAATATGCGTGTTTGCTGTTGTCCACAGGACTAAAATATTCAACCTACCTGTGCATGCTACTGTCAGTTTCCCCTGTACACTTCGAAGTCATAAGAATGTGCTAGAACAGGCATACCTGTGCATTTGGGAATGCATCTGAAAATTTATAAAAAAAAATTATTAACTTCTGACTGAGTCTTTAATTGGAAGCCCTGATGTGTTTACTCTCTATGCACTTGCAGAGCAATTAAAAGATCTATTTGCACTCCTACAAATTCTAAATTTTAGCACATTCTTGTTTCAATAAGAACTCAAATGCCATTTGAGCAGCGCAAGAAAAGTTCTTGCCTAAGGTATTTTTTCTAAAATGAGGAAAAAAAGAAGTAAACAAAAATCAAATCTCTTAAGCTACACCCTTCCTTGCCATCATACCAGCAGAGCACGCTCCAAGCCCTGAGAATTACCTTTCCGTCTGAGGCAAAGTCAAATGAAACAGCGTGGTGCCAAGCAGGCCACCAAGAGCCTCACCAAGAGCTGCAGCATGCTGTCAGGTAGGTTGTCTGGCTGTTACAGGGCAAAGGCAGGCAACTTTCTCCTCCTGTTTGCAATTTGCTCCATATTGATTATGCTTCACTAAAAGCAAGAGGGGTTAGTCACTGACATCTGAAACAGAACATACTGCTGACCCTAGTGTGTGTAGACAAGAGAGTAGAAGAGTAGAATTCAAATTATTTTGCACCCGAATCTGTTTCCTTACTAATTCCCTCCCAACATTAGCCAAAAGAATTCTGTCTGAAGAAAATATAATTCACAGGTCAGGCTGAAAAATCCAAAGCTTTAAGCTCTCAGAATAAGCCCCAACCTTATCCAGGCACCCAGTATTCAGAGAAGACATGGAGAATCTCTTTCCCCTTCCTTCTCCTGGGTAACTTGACCACCACCTGAGGCTGTTAATAGCCCTGAAGTTCCTTGGCTAGCTATTCTATTCCTACTATAATCAGGAAAAACAACTTCTGAAAAATTAGGTTCCTTCTTGTTTTATATCTAATGGGAATGGCAAAATGTTTCAATTGGCCAGCCCCTCTGTGCTGCCAGAAGCCCTATCATCTCTCCAAGCTTAGGGAATGGAGCAATCCTGGGGCTTAGTGCATCCCCAGTAAAACAAGTCCCTCCAAAGCACATCCCTCTGTTTGGATACCTAGGCAACAAAATAGGTCTAAGACTGGCACATGACCATACTTTACAATCAACTTCCAAATCACTTGAAGTGAGTAATTTTAAGGGCAATTCTTAGGCTTCTCCTGCTTCAGCTTCCTTTTTCAAATTTCATATTACATTAGTTTGGATCTGAAACTTTGGAACAGTAGAAACCATGCCGCTCTTAGCTCAATTCCATGCAATAAAACCCCAGGTGAGATTTGACAGAGGATGTTCTATTTATCCTGGCAATGAAAATGTTAAGACTGACAAAATGAGGCAGCCAGAATAAGGACTCAAGAAAGGCAAATTCAAGAAAGGAAAACCTGTGTCTGAAAGTCAGCAAAGGTGGAAAAGCATATGGAAAAAAGTTTCTGCCAATTTATGCTCAGGAGCAGCCATGGAGCCAAAGAAATGTTACAGTTTCAAACTGCATCATGTTTAACCTGAGAGAGTCACAGGTCCAGATGCTAATTGGACATGTGGTTCACAGTTAAATGAAGACCAGCACCAGGAATCTCACCAGTGCAAAGGAGCACCAGAAAATACTCTTTACCTTATAAATGGAGCCATCATCAGGTTACGGGGGCTGTTGCACCTTTTTTTGCCCTTCTCAAAATACTATATGGAATCTCATATCATGATAGGAGTTTTTTCCTTTCCAAGGGAAAAAAATATATCGGCATACGGTGAAATACGCACTCTTAACCTTTAAGCTATGTAGACATTGTAGCTATATATCATAATATCTTACATGATAATCAGGCTAGGGAAATTATATCAACCCACTGTTCGGGACTTAAACTTACCAAAGATTCCAAGGTACCAGAAGATCTCAGCAAGCCAACAACATTAAGACAAACATTTACTCCTATGTTGCACTCCATATTCAAGCTATAGACCACATAATTTTCACTGTTAAGCAGACTGGCAGCAAGAGCCCTCTGCTCTTGTCAGTATGATCTATATTTTTTTAAAACAAATATTCTATGACTAGTTTCTGTCTCCTAAAACAACATGATGATGAAATTTATGGTTTAATTCCTCTGCAGTTACAGCTCTGACTACATTCCAGAATTTAAAATGTTCTTTGCCAACTATCACAGGTTCTATCGAGCATAGGTTTTTACCAGCAAAGATTCCATGTGAAGTTGAATTTTAAGTACTAAAGTAGATTTGCTTGGCAAATAGAAGTATTACTAGTGTACTGGTTTAAAGGTAAACCAGCAGGAGAAATGAACTCTACTCAAAAGAGATTATAAGTCAGAGTTACAATTTAATAAAAATAATACAATAAATTCAATTATACAGACAAACAATTGGTTTTAACCCACATAACCCAGATATATAACCCAGCACCCTGGGGCACAAACAGAATGGTGTTCAGTGGCCCCTGTGCTGAGTCCCACGTGGGCCACCTGAGTCCAAAGTAAAAGGAAAGGAAAACCTGTTGTTGAGAGTGATGGTCGCAGTCCAGTCGACATTCTGGTCCTCCTCTGGATCCCATGAGTGGTATCAGAAGTCCCAAGACCCCAAGATTATATACAGTCAGGTTCAGCTGGGAATGCCCAGTACCTCCCCCTGAGCAGGTTGTTCCACAATGGGTGATTCTGAGTCATGAGATCATCCTCCTATCTCACAGGCCTCTTAACACCCAGCTTATAGCCTGAGGGGTCAGGTGTGCTCTGGGCAGCTGCGGCAAATGGCCTATTGTTAACAGTTCCTGGGAAATGACATAGAGGGTGTAGAATACACAGTTTGGGTTACACCCACACAGTGATGAACTGGTCCTGGGTGCTCTAACTAGGACAACTAGGCATTCAACAACTCTTCACACACAGCCTGATGAAATCAATATGTTGACAGGGAAAGAGCATGACCACATTGTCATGGTCAGTTTTTTCCCAGAGAGAACTCTGAGACAGCAAATAAAGAAACTTTATCACTACCAGCTAACAACAGAATAATTAGGTTGGGTTTAGATTTGGTTCAAAAACAGTGCAGGGTAACAAGGCACCACTTTCGTGCAACCAGAAACCGCTCTGGGTCTGATCCAGGGTATGGCAGAGCTGCGTGCTGACAGTAGCACTGATTTTTCCCTCAGTTAGTAATGAGCTCCACTTTTCTCAAGGCTTCAGTTCTTAACTGAAAAGTAAAAATGCCGTAAAGATATTTTTATACACTTCATTAAATACCTCGCATAAAATATTCATGTTCAAACCACTGAGACAATTATGGATCTTAAGGGTCTAAAATTAAAAAAAAAATTAACTATCTCATGTACAAGTGGAGAAGCCCTTTTTGCCAGCGTTCAGAATTGCCTCTGTATTTTTGTGGTTAAAATATGAACATTAACAGATGCATGCATATCTTCATCTAAATGCAGATTCAGATCAATGAGGAGTATAATGTAAATATGTAGCTACTCATGCATATTTTAGTGAACAGGACATCACCTCTGATGTCACTCAGCTCCTATTAAACAAGAAGCCAAACTGTCTTTACAAGTCATAATAATACCAGAAAAACTTCTATGAGCAAAGAAACAGCATCACTTAAAAATAAGGGCCACATCCCACCATAAGTACAAAATCTATTCTCATTGCATGTTTTTTGATATTTGCAAATTTGACGTATTTGTTTTCAGCTGGAATCTATCTCTCCAAAATTCTGTGGAAGAAAAAAACATTTCAACCATTAAAAAAAAACAAAACAAACAAACAAA
>VYXB01008302.1:34638-54175 GCA_013397135.1 Pachyramphus minor
AAAAAAAAAAAAAAAAACCAAACAAAGCAAATAAAAAAATTTCTTAGTTTTGTCATTAAGCAATATCAGTACCACAAATAATACTTATGGGATTTTTCCTAATGCAACACACTTTTTTCTTCTCAAAAGCAAAATATTTTGCAACAAATTTGGTATTTTTTGGTGAAGGAAAGGACATCATTAACCAAAAAAATACCAAACCAAAAATCTTTCCTGGTTTTGTGACCCTATATAATTTCTTATTATATAGGCCCCAAACTTTTTAGTTCAGTTGAAATAATTACAGTGACAAAGTTTTATTTGCTCATGAGAAACATGGATGATGAGGCTGATCCACTTTATTCAGCCTCACAGACAAACACACTATGCTGAACATTAGATCTGGTGTCTACATAACCATGGAACCACGAAGCCAAAAACATTAAACTATGCTTAAAAGAAAGAAGGACAGCCCAGATTTACAAACCAGAAATCAAGGGTTATGGAGCCCGGATGAGAACTATCTGGTTGCCAAAGCTAGTACATGGAAAGAGAGAAGTAAAGAGATGGAATATTATACTGTAATTATATTATAAAATGTTATGCCAAAGAAGATCAGGTACACCCACAAAGTGAAGAACATATCAAAGGCTCTACAGAAGTCCTGTAATGATGTAGTCACAGTACAGGATGAGGAAATGGTGTCTTAAACTAAAGGAAAGATTTAAGCTGAGGAGAACACATGCAGCATCCTCTGTAATCTTTACGAAGAACAAAGAAGTAATTTTTAGCCCACAGTGTCAGTGTAAAATGGAACTTATATGGACTTCTGTCCCTAGTAGAAATAAATTGTGCTCTTAAAGTATCAGTTTACCTCCCTGATTTTTGGAAGAAATAAAGACACCTGAAAATCAATTTCTCCCCACTGCCTATGGCAGGAGCCTAATTATCTAGCCTTCATACAAATGTTTGCAAGGTCAGATAAACCCTACCAGTCATCTTGGCAGGAAATTGAGAGGGTAAGGAACAGAACTACTGTTTTGGATAATTTCAAGTTCTTTTTAAAAAAACACAGAATTGTGTTTCTACAGCAACTTCTGATTTCATGTGGTTTTCACCAAAGGATCCTTCAAAAAGGAAGTAGTTCCCTCTTACAAAGGTCTATTTGTTTATAGTGGACTAAGAAGTCTACAAGTCATCGACCTTTCATATGCATGTTTTCAACATGAGTTTATGATAGACAATTATAAACAGAAATCAGTGCAGTGCAGATATGTTAATATCACCAGTTACTGATTTCTAGATTAAGGAAGCTTAAATTCAAGATGTTTTCTATGGACCTGTAGCCAATCATAGGTCTTTGTTATAAGACTTCTAGATCTTATTCTATTTTACTCATTAAATACATTTAATCCTAAAAAACCTTTTTGGTTTGGGGTTTTTTTTCCCCATTAAATGCACCTAAGCCAGTGACAATCAGTACCACAAGCCTTTATTTAATGCAAATTTATTCATTCTGTGTGAGCAACATGCAGCTTTCTTTTCCTTCAAAACATATCTTGAAGCGGTATTAGCGTCCATGCCCAGAAATCTGGTCTCTACTGAGTTCAGCACAACTATCGTGACTTTGTGAAGCTGATAATTGATTTCTCTGTACTGAAACCAAGTTAAACCTTACTGCTTTCCATTCTAGATCAGCCAGGATTTAAACTACTGGCAAAAATAATGACTCTTTCTCAATTCTACTCACAATTTTCCAAGTCATGCATTGCTTTTCCTTCCCCTTCACATTTGAGATATAGCAAACATTGTGTGTTTGGGATATATCTAGCATTACCTTAGAACCATGAAGAGTGCAATAGAGGGGTGACTAAGAAAAGAGACGCCTTTGCCTTTATATGCTCATTTTCAGACTGGTTTAATTGAATTTCCTGACACGAAGAGAGCTATTTCTGGTCATCTATTCAGCCTGTTGCCTTGGAAAATGTCTACAATAGGATGCCATAGTCAATTTTAACAGCACAGACTTGGAGTGAAATTAGAAGGGTAAAACTGAAGAATACATCTGTGTAATTTTCCCTTTTACAGAGATATGTACTACAGCTCAAAAAAAAAATCATCACAAATGTAATAATTTCCACAGAAATCAGACAAGCAAGAACAACACGGATCTTGTGCCTGAGTGAGGAGTGCCCTGCACAACCCTCAATGTGATGGTAACATACATATTTTTGAATCATGCTACAAATTTTCTGTTAAAGGCATATTGCCACAGCGTTAGACATTCCAAGGACCTAAATAGGTTTAGCTCTACATTTCTAGAATTTCCATATTTGTCTAATCGTACATTTTACTTTCTCTGTGAAAAATGTATGTTCATTTATGTCTCACTTTGATGTCTAAAGAAAACAGAATAAACAAGCCAAGTAACATCTCTTAAAACACCAGCCACTAAACCACTGCACAGTAAAAATAAGGCAGATATTTTGAGACGTTCTCAGTATACAGCCCTTCAGGGAAGATTAATTTCCTCAGTAGCTTTGCTTTAAAATATATAAATGTCCAGCACCATTGCCAAAGATCAGTATATTCAGGCTATTTGAACTGGTGGAATGGGAATAAAGCACTGCAAAGGAAAAAAGCCTTCTGCAAGAACTTCCCACCAGCACCAATGACTGATTTATAGTAACATAAGGTATCTGATTTGCCTCTGGACCTTATATGAGCCAGTGTTTTGCAGAGTAAAGCAACACACCACAACTACAGCAGCACATTTGTCCAGGCTGAGGTGATATGACATCTGTTCAAGAGATCAAAGGACAGAATAATTACCATTCCAGATCCTTCACTCTAACTGCCGCTCTCAACACCCAGAAGCATGTCATGTTCTAGCATGTCTATATGTCAGCAAACTCAGGGATTGAATAAGTGGCTTCTGAGCAGACTTTGGTCCTGACTTCCTCCAGCATTCAGATTCTGGGGGTGAGGGAAAAGGAGTCTCTACAGCAGAAAGTTCAAGAACAGCTAAATATGTTTTTGCTGCTTTTTAAATAAGTTCTGAAGAAGCTATCATTCTTATATTCAGAAAGTTTTATTCTCTGTCCATAATTGAAATTACGTATTTTCATACAAAAAAAATAGTAATCCATAATGTACATGAAAGTGATGAAATGAGGGAACAAACAGCTTTCCACGGAATACCATAGGAAGAACAGAAGGACTTCCTATTTTGCTCTATAAAAAACTGCTTTACAAACACCTTTGCACCAGCAGAACAAACAAATACCTTTTTGACTATCCCAGACACAAATTGGGAGTAGATGTAGAATGATGCCAAGTAAATAGGAATTCAAAAGTGGCCAAAAATCCACAGAGTGGAACCATGGTGCATTGTGGGGTCTCACCTGAAGCAATAAAAACCTGCCAGTGTTTTGGATTTTTACATAGGCAGACAGAGAAACCCACCATGCATAATAAATATGTCTCTCTTGCTTCTGAGATTAAGCTCATGTTTTTCATATATTAAAAAATAACTGTGTTTCAGCACTGTTTTGGTGACCTCCATGAGACTTTTAATCAAATCTTGCATATAGCTGGGGCTTCAGAGATTATTTGATTTCTTCTCAAGAAAGAGAGAGACAGCTCTTGTTTCAATTAATATTTCAATGTCACAGAACACTGCATAATCAAAAAAATGAGAACTCAGTAATTAAAGATTAAAAATATAATGGAATCCTTATGTGGCCATAGTAGTATAAATATACCTCAAGATTCCATAGCAACTCTTCCTCTTTTATTATTAAATAAAGTATCTTGCAGGCTCATAAAATGTCAGTCAATGTAGATGTATTTTGCGCATAGAGCATATATTTGGGCATAGAGCCATAGAGCATTCATTCCTCTGCTGCTCTCTTCTCTTTGGCTTACTGTATTCAGGCACTAGAGGTCAGCCTCCTAAAGAAAACTAACCACTGCTCAGGTTTAAATCCATGAGAATTATGGGACTTGTAATTTCCTGCATTCAGAAGTGGCACTGGAGATGCACCAATCATGGAATCATACAATATCATGAGTTGGAAGGAACCCACAAGGAATATCAAGTCCAGCAGCTGGCCCCACACAGGATAGCCTCAAGAATTACACCATGTGCCTGAGAAAATTGTCCAAACAGTTGTTGGACTCTGGCAGTCTGCTGCTGTGACCACTTCTCTGGGAAAACTATTCCAGTGCCCAACCAATTTCTGGGTGAAGAACCTTTTCCTAATATCCAACCTAAACCTCCCCTGACGCATCTTCATGCTGTTCTCTTGGGTTCTGTGAAATCAGTGCCTACCTCTCCACTTCCCCTCATGAGGAAGTTGTAGACTGCAATGAGGTATCAATCCCCTTGGTGTTCTCTTCTCCAGCCTGAACAAGCCAAGTCACGTCAGCTGCTCCTCATACTATTACTCCTCTAGACCCTTCACCATCTTTGTGGCCGTCCTATTTCAGGTTCAAACTGCACACAACTTTGCAAGGGCATCAGGCCAGGGAAAAAATTTTGCTCTTAAGCCGATCTTCTTTGAGTGTTTGACTGATGGGGATTGAACCAGCTAGAAAAACATGAATTTTGCATTACAATCCACAGACACCTTTACAAAGCCTCAAGAACTGTCAAGCACAGCGACTGAATCAACAAAGCATACTGTTGTATTTTTCCCAGCACAGAGAATTCAGATTCCTCCTTTTGGCCATCTTAGATTCACAAGAATTTCCAAAAAAATGCTTGCTTTATCATTACTCTGTAACACAATCACTCCTTCTATTTCAGGTTAAAAGGCTTTACACAAAGGTACAGCCATATCAGACAGCACTGACCTGTACTTCTCATCCTGAAGAACAACTACAAGGACTTTGAGGTGGCAGAAGCCACTTCACCTCAACATGCAACAGTAGTTCAAGAGTCCGCAGCAACACTACACAAGCTAGAAGGGGAGGCAAAGTAATAAAGCCATTAGAAAATCCATCAGCACAAATTAGGACAACTACCAGAACAGAAGTTCCCAGAATCAAAATGGGGAGAACTCAAGGTGAGAAATCTCTGTTTTGAAAGAATCAGTCATTAGGTCCCATAGCTAAGCGCAGGGGAAGAGCAAGCCCTGCTGAACCCTGGGATTCTTATAGCCTCCTGCCACCTCCTGTAAGGATGAATATCGTTTTTGCCAGAAGAATTCACTTCTAGGAAACAGATTTTTGCTTAGGAAGTCTTTCCTGCCTGGGAAGTGCCTTTCTTGGGGTGGTTAGATGTTTGGGTTTTTTCCATTTCCCTCTGCATTCTTGTTCCAGGGAAGGTTCGGAGGGATGCCGAAATGGAAAACAAAACACTGCTGAAAGCTCAGAAAACCCAATATTTATTACTCGGAAGTGGCCAACAGCCCTCAGGAAAACCTCCCACTCACGCAGGGGCTACTTAATGAGGTTGTCTTACCGACCCCAGAATGACCAGTATTTCCCCATGGCAGAAACTGCATCCTTGGGGTGTCACAGGCTCACAAGGTAACGGGCGTCCCCACTGAGGCAACGTTGTCCTCCATGTGAAGCTTGAGAGCACTCCCACAGGTGCTGTCTGCCTTTTATATAATTTAGCTGGTTACGTCTACCTGGGCAGGTGTGGCCAGTACCAGCCCAGGCAGAGGCTTCTGTCCCTCCCCGTTATGTCAGTGATGTCCCTTCTGCGCACGAGTGTGTACATTGGAATTTCCCCGTGCCTGCGTGATACAACTGGAGGGGTCTTCCCTAAATGAGTCTGGGGGCTTACTTCATCTCCCTCCTCTTCATTTTCTCCTTCAAGTGCCCTTGGAGGGCCATCAGCCAATAGGAAGATACCAATTAATTTCAGTTTATACAGAGTCCTGTCTTCAAGGACTCGCTTATCAGGCCTTGTTTTCCCATTACTTGGCAGGAAACAGAACAAACTTTCACAGGTGGCTGGGCCAAACACAGACCAAAACAGAAAACATCCACATCCCCCGATACAATTCTAGAGAGGAATGAGAGGAGAGAGACAACCCTCACAGACATTCTACAGGCCTCTGCAGCCAGCAGGAAGGGCTGGCAGGGGTGGGGGACAGCGATGATAAAATCTGAAGAAGAACAGGAAGTGTGCCTTTCACAGGCCCAGTGCTTTGCCACACTGTAGCAGTTTTTCCTTTGAAAATCTAGCGTTCTTGACTTTTTGGAAAAAACTTTCTTGAACTTCTACAGCCTGGCATTTTTGGGGGTACCAGTGTATTATCTTACTTTATACCTACTAACCAAGCTCACTCTATTTTGCTCAGTCCAGTGGAATCACGGCCTTCAGCATTTCCTTTGTTTGCTTCTTTTCTTACTTTGCTGAATGGCCTTTTGACCTCCAGCCATTCCCCTCTCCCTTCTTCTCCCACCGTTTGTCTTTTCCATCACTGTTTTCATGCTCAGTTGGCTCTCCTTTCTTCACCCCTTTTCCCTAGGCATCACTGCACTCCTTTCTTGGCCATAACCACCCCCAAATCTCTCTGTCTCCTCTAGCTCTTCCAGAGCTAATGACCAGAACGGACCATGGGAAGATGCAGGTGACATCCCACCCACCTCGTCTGTGTGTGAGCTGGAGAGACAAGTGGGTGGTCTTCTGACAGTGGGGTGATAGACCATGTATATCCTACAGCTGCCAGGTAACCACCAGAGCAGTGGCTGCTTCCTGGTGTTCTGCAGTTTTAGTTTCATGACTCAATAAAAATAAAGGTGAAAGAGAAAGGAAAAAAGGGCTAAGACAAAATGGAACTATTTTTATAAGATACATACATCTAAATTAGGATGTGAGAGAAAGGATGGAGAATGGGTGAACGATATTTTATCCTCAAATAGAAGTAAAGAACATCATTGCAACTGCTAGACAAAAATCATGAAATGCAGAATATGTTTCTATCCTTCATTATCTCAGCGGGGGAAAAAAATCAACACAAATCCACTGCAGACAGAGTAGCATATCACCTAAAGAAACATGAGTTGTTTTATTATAAGAAAACTGTATTTTTAGAAAGGCAGAAAATTTTTGGGCCTGTGTTTTGGTTGTTGGTTGATTTGGGGTTTTTTCTCCATTTTTAGTGCCTTCTTCCCTCATTTTACGGAAGCTTATTACTTAAACTAGGCATTTGAGATCTATATTAGGGGTCAGAGTGTCAGAATTTTTCTCCCTTCCCCCTGCCCCTCTGAGGGAGGGAGGCTTGGTTTGTCTGGGGCACTTACACAAAAGAACTAGCTGGCTGAGTGGCATTCCAAGCTGATGGTTTTGGATTTGTCTCTAGGGGAAAGGCCAAGAACTTCTCTTTCTTCCCTCCCCAGGGAAACCGCACACTTTTTCTGGTTGCTGAACGCAGCTGGAGGTGCAGGGGAGAGCCCTGAGGGGTTTTTTTTCTTTGTCTTGCTGTTTTTGGCTGCTGGGATCTATTTTGTTTTTGCTGGCCCCTATTTGCCTGCACTCTGTTGCTGCCCCAGTCCAGACCTGTTTTGGACTTCATCGGAGAGGAGTTGTCTTGGGAAGGAGGTCACCTTTTGTTTCCCTCCTCCACTTCCGTGTTTTGGCAGCGGTCCTATTTGTGTGCATTGAGGGGAGAGGGGGGGATGCCACCAGCTGCAGACAACATGAGTTTTCCTGAGAGAAGCCCCTTTCTTCCCCCTCTCCCCTCCTCAGTGGGGGGAAGGCCACCATCGCTGGTGCCACCGCCCGCCCGGAGGGTTCCCAAGACAACCACTGGACCCAACAGCGCCCCCTGCCGACTGACCCCAAGCACTGCAGGCACTGCATCTCCATAGATCCAACAGCGCTCCCTGCTGACTATGCGTAGAATTGCACCAAAAGCACAACCTGAACTGTTTATTTTGGTTGAAAGGCAGCTTTGGGTATAAGATTATCGTTCAGTTGTTCCTTTGAGTTCTTTTTGTTGTTCTGCCAACACTTATATATCCTTTAATAAAGGGCTGTTATTGTGTTCCTTTCTCCCCATTTTCCTCTCAATTGGAGCCTCTTAATTTCAAATTCACAATTTGATTAGAGGGAGGAGTTTTGGTTTTTGCCTCATAACTCATCTTCCTTAGCAAACCACTTCTGTCTCATTAAACTGAGACACAGAGGCATAAAAGCACAACTTCAGTGAGGCTGTATTTTCTGAAATCCTCTGCCAAGCGGGATCTTACGGAACCCGCCTGACACAAGAGAAAAAAAACAGCATAACTGTTTCTCAGGCTCAGCAAGATATTGCCTCTATAATTAGTTCTAGCACACACAGTGGGATCATCTAAGAAAAAGGCTAAGAAACAGCTGTGGAAATAGACGGAAAAGAAGACAGAAGGGAAAGCGCTACAAAGGACACCTCTTTTTTCCTTGCGTGGTTTAAGCTGTGTATTTATGAAACACAGTGAAGGTCTAATTATGTTAGCTTGTGATGAACACTTAATTGCAATTAGCCACAGTTTCAAGCTGGAGGGAACAATTGTTTTCATTACTGCTAAATAACATACAGGATGCTGTGTAAGATTACTTTTTCTCCCTAATTCTAACAAAGCAGCCTCACCAGTTTCACTGCTTTCCTCTTTTCATATGGCAGGTTTCAGCTCTGCCTTCTCTGATACTCATCACTATCTCATTCCACTTATTCTTTTGCTTTCATTAGTCCTTTGGAATTTTCATGCTGTGTAATTTCTATCCATATCACAAATACAGAAAAATGCAAAAGTATTTAAGCTTTTTCTTAGCATAGGTGTGTAGTATCACTAACTTCAATGGGTTCCTCAGAACTGGATTACAGAGAATTTCATTTCAGCACATGTTTTCCTGAAAATTGTATTTTCAATTTTTTTCTTTTCTTTTTTCTTTTTTTTTTTCCATTTTCAATTCAGGCATGCAAAAGTAAAAAAAAAAATTTTTGGCTGACACATTTTGATTTTCAAAATTATGCTGGAAAAAAACTTCATTCCTGTGTGTCTTAGTTTAACGAAACTGAAGTGTTTTGCTAAGGAGGGAGAGCTATGAAGAAGACCAAGCTTCTCCCTCTAAGCAATTGTAAATGTGAAATTAAGAGGCTCCAATTGAGGAAGTATGGAGAAAGAAGAAAATTAAATCCTTTATTAAAGGATATATATGTATTGGCAGAACAATAAAAGAATACAAAAACAACTAAACAATAATCCCGTACCCAAGACAAAATCCCGTTTCAAACAGGAAAAAGTTCAGTAGTTCCCACCTTTTGATGCAATTGTACGACCAGCAGGGGGCGCTGTTGGATCTCTGAGGAGCAGAGCCTGCAGTTGCTGTGCCGGCCGGCAGGGGGCGCTGTTGGGGTGGCCGTGTGGGGGTCCCGGCGCGCAGGAGAAGCCAAAAGGAGATGTCCCCCCCCACCGAGAAGGGGAATGGGAAAAGGGGGAAAAAGGAGTTCTTCCCACAAAACTCACACTGTCAGCAGCTCACTCTGGCCGGGACTCCCCCACAGGTTCCTTCCCAGAAGGTTCAAACCTCTCCAATGAAATCTGAACAAGTCCGGGCTGGGAGCAAAACAGGGTGCAGGAGAACGGAGGTGAACCAGAGCCAGAAGCAGCCAGATGACCCAGCCAAAAACAAAGCAAACTTGGAGCCTTTCCACACAGCCCCCCCTTCCTGAGTCAGGGCAAAAGTGAAGTGTTCGCTGTTTCCCAAGGTGAGGAAAAAAACCTCATCTCCTCCCCCACACAGAGTCTTCTGAGGGCTATCAGCCTGGAATGTGGATCGGCTAGCTAGTTCCTTTGTGTGTGTCAATAACCCTAGGCAAACATCCTCCCCCTCCCTTGTTCAACATCTTTCTTTTATGGTGATGCAAGGGAAATAAAAAAAATTCCCCCTTGTTTTTTGGTTGGTGGGGGGGGGGGGGTTGGGGTTTTGTTTGTTTGTTTGTTGTTTTTGTTTTGTTTTGTTTCAGAACAAGTAAACCTATGACACTATGGACAAAAAGGAGTCAAATATGGGACTTTTTTCCCTAGAATTTCTTTTTGTATGGCACACAGAACTACTGCCACGAAGACCATTTCCTGCATTTTCCCACATTTGTATTTTCTTTTCTTCAAATTATTTTGGTGATCTGCCATCCTCACTAAATCAATTATCAGCTCTTTTTTCTTCTGTCTTCTCCTGACAATCAAGAACTGGGACTATGGAATCATGTCCAGCTTCACATATTTGATGTCTTCTTGGTCACATTCCAAAACAGTGTGCTATATGATCACCCAGCAATTATCTTCTTATTCTTCTTTGGCATTGATTAGGACAGTTTTTAATTCTTGGGAAAATTTATATGAATTTGCCTACCACATAATTCCCAACAGCTGTATTATTATAACAGAAAATTATAGTCTTTTACCAAACCTAGCACATTCTGAATACTCAGAATGCAGGCAGCACTACTGACCACATTTCAGCTTGGCAATCCTTTCAACAACAACAACAAAAAATTGTATTTAAAATTGGCCTTTCCTGATTTGTGGCATAATGATATGCAATAATGGGGAAAAGCTTGCACTCCTCTTGTTTTTCGTGTGGATTGTATAAACAAAGAGATTACATTGTCCAGAGAGTATTTGTGAGAAACATTAAAATCCACTGGAACAGTAATAACTCAGACATATACTTGGTACTATTTCAAGGCAAAAGGAGTCCAGGTTTTTTTAGCATATATGCCACGATCTTACATGTTACTCTGCTATTCAATTCAGTTAATGAAACAACACAACAGAAAATGGCAAGGATGTGAATCTCAATTTCTCTATAATGAGTTTAATAATTAGAGATTAGGATGAGGCCAAAGAGTAGGCACTACCTTTCCTTACATGTTCATCCTGGTACTGCCCATTACTATTGGATATGCACAACGGAGCAATGGACCACAAAGTTAATCTACCCAGTATGATGATTCCCAATGTCTTCTGCTAGTCATTGCCATATAGCAGAAAGGAGTATTGATCTCTGTCCTCCCCTGCTGCAACTAAATCCAGGCATATTATGGCCCTTGAGAAACCTTGTGAAAGAATCTCACTTACAGCGAGTCCACAAAAATAATTATCGTATCTCTATAACTACCAAGCAACAGGAACAGCCATCCCTGACATAATCCTATAATCCATAATTCACAGTCTCTGCTACACCATAAACTCTGTATTGATAAATACCAGACCCGTTTTTCCATCTGCAGTAAGACCTTATTCAAATCATGAAGGCTGACAGTTTAATATGTTGGTGCTTGTCACAACTCAGGAAAGTGAATCACTGAATACTCACCTGTATGGATTCCAAGGTTACTTCCAGGAGACATCAGTGTCAGATAAAACATCCCTCAGAGATGTTCACTCAGTCAATTTACAACCTATAGACTTAAGGAGTGTATTTGTTTTCATAAATAGGACTCGCCAATTTACAGCCATTCATATCTGAGGACAAACAAGAAACCCTTGTAAGAAAACTAGTAGTATGATTTTTCCCCAAGATTAAATGTTACCTTATGTGATAAACCCACAATAAGATACCAAAATGTAGATTAATGTTAATGCAACTTTAATACATTGTGTTTCCTTCCTGCTGCATTTCTTTACTACGCTTATGTTTGGAGCGTTTTTTTAAAATCAGTTTCCCCACTGCTGACAGTAATGAATACAGAAGCTGCAAAGGTGCTCAAAAGAGGTATTCGAAATCCTCCACAGCAATATATAGGTGCACTAAAATTGCTCACAATATTCAGGCTATTACCAGGAGGCATGTTTTAATATGAGAGATGCACAGCAGATCTTCTTCTCCAAAAGCAGAAAATGGAGAGAAGGAACACCTAGTTCTGTGAGTACTTTGTGACATCCCCAATTTATGTAATCCACAAGTTAATGAGAAAAATAATATGCAGATTCCTCTCAGGAAGTCCCAAGCAGCTAATATATGACCCTCCTCTTATAGTGTTTTAATTAAAAGAAAAAAAACCCACAGTAGTAACTGAATATGCCATGAGATTTTCCTGCAGCGCCTGAATAATTTTGTGATTTTGTCCTTGACAGAAGGTAAAGAAATAATGTATATTGTGAGGGCCCAACCTATTTCAAGGAAAGAAGCCTTCTCTGCAGTTTTTTTTTCCATGGAGAATTCAGGAACCAGGATCTTTGAATTAAGGTCAGCAAATCAAGTGACAAAAAAAAAGAAAATGAAACCATAAGCCATGTTGTTATAAGTACTGAAGTACAATGCAGCACCCCTTGTCCTCAAAGAATTAACATTAACATGTATAGAACAACACAAGCAGAAAGACACTTTATAGTTTGGCTGTCTGCCTGAGCATTACTGTGCTGAAATACAACATACAAACCCATCTATTTGTTGCTATATGTTCGTTGTGGTGACTACACGCTCTCAGGTCAAATGGAAAGAGAAGCCCTGACACACAGCCTGGAAAACAATGTTATCTGTCCCATGTGAAAGCCTGTCATAAAGGTGTCTTCAGCTGCTGGAAGTCTGTAATGAAAGAAATTTTGCAGCCCTGGACAGCGGAGCAAGTCATCAGGAAGTGCTGTGCCTAGCAGAGGAGCACATGGGGAATCTTACCATGCCAATTTAAGATGCTGCTATCTGCTCTTCCTCTCCATGGGAAGAATGCACTGGACAAGCAACCATGCCTCAGCAGCCAGCACATGAGTCACGGCATCTCAGTTTGCACAAAAAGGCGAGAAAGAGGTTTTAACAGAGACAACAGATTTTGAACAACAATAACCACTGAAGACACAGATTTTTCTCAGCATCATTCTGCAGCTCTGATGTGAGCTAATCCTCAGAGCAGCAGGAGAAACTTGCACTGCTGTTGCCAGATGCATAGCATCCGTAAAAGGATGTCCTGGGCAAAACTTGGGTCTTCTATGGCTCCCCTGGCACATTACCCTCCAAATTCATTAATCACTGCTGTGACTCAATTAACAATTCTTCCCATAAAATTTGAGAGATCATTCTACCTATAGCATGCTGTGAGGGACAACGTATCTACTGCTTCTGACTCCAAATAACAGGAACAAAATGATGATTTTGATTTATTTTTCCCTTTTTTCTCTTTTATTGCAGAATAGCCTGAGAATAAAGGAGAAAGTAGCAACTTCAGATCAGTATCAGAGGGTATGTCAGATCAAGCAGCTTCTGAGAAAAACAGAATGACAGCTGAGACAGCAAGAATTCCCTGGCTTGTGTCACTCAGATCCTTTACCTTGTTTTTACAGTTTTCCCTGTTTATTTTCATACATTCTAGAAATGCAGACCTCTGAAGTTCCACAAATCTTAATTATAGACGAATTCCTATTTTTGGGCGGACAGCAATGGAGCTCATACTATTCACAGGGTTCAAGGCACATAAAAGGAAACAGTACTGCTCAGACATGTTCAACAACAGAGCTAGGGTGAAAAAAACAAGTAGTGATGAGTTTAAAAGTTTCTAAGCAAGATGAAATAGTAGCAAGCAAAGGGAGGCTGTGGGAAACTCATCTAACTGGAACTCTCAAAATCTGTTTATGAGACAAAAGGGACCATACTGCATATGGAGTGAAGATTTTATTGTTAGTTGAATTATTACCTTGCCAAACTAGTTTTAAAATCACTAGTTAGTGTTAGTTATTACAACAACTGTAATAGTACTAACAGTCATAGTCCACAATAATACAGAAACAGCATGCAGTGAAAACTGTTACGTACCAAAAAAATCCCCTTAGTAATATCTATTATCTGCACCTTTTCTGTGCTATAATATTCATCCTTCCAGTGGCCATCTGTTTGATTGCTTCAGTTTTCTTCAAGCAGAGAATGAATAATCAAGAGAGAGATGACAGGTCAGGAGCATCCTGAGGTGACTGAACTCCTGTTCAATGTTCACAGTGTCAGTCCCTTCTTCCTCCTCAGTCCTCAAATCCACTAAGGTATTTTTCCTGTTTCCTTGACAGAGTTTGCTTACATGATCCTTTTTTTTTTTCTTTGATTCCCTTTTTTTTTTTTTAGGGTTGAAGTTTTTTTTGTTTGGTTTGCTTTCTTTTTTTCTCACTTTCTGTTTCAACTCAAAGACAAGGCAGCTCTGCTGTAGTGATGCTAACTTCTGGAACCTCCAACACCACCTTTTCACTCCGCTACACAAGTTTTTAGTTTTACAAACAGTTGCTTGCTATTACTGTAAAGTAAAGCCTATAAAATGAAGCCAAATGATCCCATGGTCACATGGACCATCACAGCTAGAATCAGCCTGGCTGGCATAAGCCCACAGAGTCCCTTGCATCACTGTATCCATACAAGCTTGCAGCCTTGGACTGAGAACGGCAAAAATCATAGAATCACAGAATCATTTAAATTGGAAAATACCTCTGAGATCATCGAGTCCAACTTTTGACTAATCACTGCCTTGTCAACTAGACCGTAGCAGTAACTGCCATGTCCAGTTATTTCTTTAACATGTTCAGGGATAGAGACTCCACCACTTCCCTGGGCAGCCCGCTCCAATGCCTGACAACCCTTTCAGTGATGAAACTCCTCATGATGCCCAGCCTGAACCTTCTCTGGTGCAGTTTGAGGCTACATCCTCTTGTCCTGTCACTAGGTGCACGAGAGAAGAGACTGACCCCCACTTGCTACAACCTCCTTTCAAGCAGTTGTAGAGAGCAACAAAGTCACCCCTGAGGTGATTGGTCCAGCCTGCCCACATCCCTCTGCAGAATCTTCCTAACCTCTAGCAGATCAATACTCCCACCCAACCTGGTGTCATCTGTAAATTACTGAGGGTCTATTCAACCCCCTTATCCATATCATCAATAAAGATATTAGAGAGGACTGGGCCCAATGTTGAGCCCTGGGGGACACCACTATTGACCAGCCACCAACTGGATGTGGCACAATTCACCACCACTCTCCGGGCCCAGGCATCCAGACAGTTTTTAACCCTATTCACTGAGCTGAACTTTTTCTGATCAAGTCTGATCCATTGAGTATGAAGCTTTAAAAGTTGGGAGATAGCAGATTCCCTTCCAAGAAATGCCAAAAATGTTATAGTATGTGTTTTAACAAATTTCAGGGAAGGTGGGTCTATCTGCTCAGCAGTAGCAAGTGCTGTTCTCAGTGGTTTGTTAAGATAATTCCACTCAAAGTGGAGCTCTCAAATAACTTACTGTGCTGGTTTAAAGGTAAGCCAGCAGAAGAAATAAACCCAACTCAAAGGAGATTTAAAGTCAGAATGACAATTTTAATAATAATAATATAATAAAATTTTATAGGTGAACAATTGGTTTTAACCCACAAAAAACACAGTACTCTGGGGAACGAACAGAATGGTGTTCATCAGCCCCCGCGCTGAACCCCACGTGGGCCCCTCTGAGTCCAAAAGCAAAAAGAGAGGAGAAAACCTGTTGATGCCAGTGATAGTTGCAGTCTGGTTGGAAGTGGTGGTCACAGTCCAATTGAGAGTAGTGGTTGCAGTCCAGTTGAGAGCGGTGGTCCCAGTCCGGTCAAGGTTCTGGCCCTCCTCTGGATCCCACAGGTGGTACCAGAAGTCCCAAGACTATATATCCTCAGGTTCAGGCAGGAATGCCCAGCCCTTTTCCCAGAGCAGGAAGTCCCACAATGGGTGAATGGATGTGCTGGGTGTGAGGACAGGAACATCCTCCTATCTCACAGGCCTCTTAACACCCAGCTTGTAGCCTGAGGGGTCAGGTGTGCTCTGGGCAGCTGCTGCAGATAGTCTGTCTATAGCTTCTGGGAGATGGCATAGAGGGTGTAGAATACACAGTTTGGGTTACACCCACAAGGTGATGAACTGGTCCCAGCTGTTCTAACTAGGACACTTACTGAAAGTCAAACTTCACTTTTAGCAACTATTCATGGCAGCTGTAGAAAAGTGACATGTAACAGTGTGAAGGTTTGTATTAAGGCCACCTTTGCAACCCCAAATTCCACTTACATCCTGAAGAGAGGAAGAATTTTCCCCTATTTTGCCACTTTATGTTGCCTGGAGAAGCCACCAGCAATTCCTAAGAGAAAGTACTTCTGCTTACTGCAAGGTATAAGGAATTTCCCTATGACCTGGAACAAGTTGATCCTGCCTGAAGGAATTAGTAATAGCTTGGGAGCAGATCAGCAGACCTGACTTCAGCAGTCACAAGATATAGTTGCTTCTGTTTATTAGTGTGGCTTTACAGAGTAACCTTCACATCCTAGGCTTGAAAACTTTTCTGAAGTGAACTTCCTCCTCACACCCAATAAGCGTGAGACTGGGATTTAGGCATTGTGAAGTTTGAACACTCTATTTTCACAGGGGACATGGTTTACTCTTGAAAAAACTCCCCATTTTGGCATCTCCACACTGTGCCTTTCTATCCTCATTTCTTTTAATTAGTCTGTAAAATCCTGTTGAAAGCTTAGGTCTAAATGAATCACACTTTCCAGGGGTTGAAAGATTCCCAGTTGCCAGTAGGAAAGCTGGAAATTGAGCACCAGTAGTGGGAATGACTGGGACCCAAGCTCTCCCACGTAATTCTGAGCCTCACTCAGATTTTAAATTTTCCTATTAACCAGCAGCTCTTGCAGATAATTATAAAGCTCTGTTTTAGTCATAACATTTTTTGTGATTTAATCCATAAAACACTATAAAGGAGAAATAAACAGCTGAATTTGTTTTTTAAGTGTTTAAACACTAAGAACCAAGCATGTGGTTAATTTAACAATGTCCTCCTAAGTTTCCCTGACAATATATGACTGAAATGGAACAAAAAAAGATTTTAGTCTTTTTTAAGGAAATGTCCCTTGCCCTTCACCAAAGGATTAGCAAAACTCATCTGTCTCCTCAGGATCTTATAGCTCTCTCAGATACAAAGATCTTTTAACTTACCAGTGTAAAATCTAAACCTCTTTCCTGGCAAGGGGCCTAAATAATTCTATTTTGTAAGTTATGAAAGTTATGAAAGTCAAACAGTCTGTCCTGCTCTTATCTGCCCACAAAGTGCCTGAAACCTTAATAAATTAGCCTTCTCTGCATCCCGCACTCAAGTGCCTTAGTGATCAGGTCTGCAGTGAGCTTCCACAGTCCAAGATAAGGGATGTGTATTCGCTGCATGAGGTAAAGAGAGAAGACAATAAGATCATGGTTTAAATGTGTGTCAATAGAAGACAACTAATTATTTTTTAAACAACTGTTCTTCTTGATTGGAATTTCTGGCAGTACCCTTTGTTAGAGGAGTTAGAAAGGACAACAAAACTAATCCAAATCTTGTTGCTCTGGGATAATCTAGCTCCCATTCAGTTCTAAAATTTGCAAATCAATCCTGCATTATCTCCTGACTCCTCAGGGAGGTCAATATACACTGAGATTCTTTTGAAAGCGCAGTCTTCAATGCCAGAATGAGCTAAAACCTGTAGCAAGGGAGTTAGTGGAAAGCACTATCCAATCCAGCATGTTGTAGCAGAATCATTTCTTGGGTTTACCTCCTTCAGATGCATCATCTGCTACCCATGAAGACAGAACACATCTTGCACAACCAGAGTTTATTGGCCTTTCACATCCTACAAGGTCAGCAAAACCTTCTCCAAGACCTAGGGCAAAATCATACAGCTCAATTAAGGAAAAAAAACCCAAATGAATTTATGATACTGAATATATCCATTTCCAGTTATCTATTGATATATCAAAGTAATATTAAAGAGGCATGGCATACAGATATTTTATTTGAGCTGTTATTAGTACTGAAAGTTATAGTGATTCTTTTGTTTCCAAAGCTTGCAGACCAAGTTGCCATACTGTCAGTTTCATTTTCACCTATACTGGAATGGTGATACTCAGAGGCCAAAAAGCTCAATTTACTACTAAACTGACAGAGCCCTGCTAAATTACAACACCAAGGAACGCAGCAACAAAACTCAACGAATTCACTTGAGTCACAGAGATGACAGTTTCTGTCTCTCAAGTCACCTTTCAGGAGATCACCAAACTGGCAATGACAAAGTCCAGCATCATCCCAGCTCTCCTGTGCCAGAAGGCAAGGAGCTCGAAGAGGGAAATGAGGCCGTGAAAACCTGTCAGGACAACCTTAGGCACAAGAAATAAAGCTCAGCTTCATGTGCTTGCCATCATGAATGTCTTGTTACTCAACAAATCAGAAATAGGTGCTTGCTTCTGATCATCTCCACTCCACTTGCACAACCACAAACTGATTATCTCTTCCCTATCTCAGAAGTAGACAAACTCATTCTGCCTCTTATGTGCTGGTTGAAAGGTAAACCATCAGGAGAAATAAACCCAATTCAAAAGGGGTTATAAGTCAGAATGACAATTTAATAACAATAATACAACAAATACAATTTTACAGATGAACAATTGATTTTAACCCACAAAAACCCAGATGTATAACCCACCACCCTGGGGCACAAACATAATGGTATTCGTTGGCCCCCGTGCTGAGTCCCACGTGGGCCCCCCCGAGTCCAGAAGTAAAAAGAGAGGAAAAACCTGTTGATGCAAGTCGTGGTGGCAGTCTGGTTGAAAGCAGTGGTCGCAGTCCAGTCGAGGTTCTGGTCCTCCTCTGGATCCCACTCTGGTTCACACAGGAATGCCCAGTCCCTTTCCCAGGGCAGGGAGTTCCACAATGGGTGATTGTGAGTCATGGGTATGAGGACAGGAACATCCTCCTATCTCACAGGCCTCTTAACACCCAGCTTGTAGCCTGATGGGTCAGGTGTGCTCTGGGCAGCTGCTGCAGATGGTCTATTGTTAACAGCTTCTGGGAGATGACATAGAGGGTGTAGAATACACAGTTTGGGTTACACCCACAAGGTGATGAACTGGTCCCAGCTGTTCTAACTAGGACATTCTTACAAAGCAATTTTAAATCCTATTGAATAAAGAATTAAATCTTATTTATTCTTACTGTATAACTGTCAGGGGGCTGTCCCTAACACAATGGTGAGCCAGGAGCTAGCAGTGGCTGCAATGCAGGGTAGGCAGTAAGCCCACCAAGAGGGTTCAGTGCCACAGCACCGGAGCCGGGTGAGCAGAGAGGAGCGGTGATACCAACAGTCCAGTGATTGTCAGGCAGATGTAAGGGACCAAGTGTGAGATCCTGGATCCGAATCTCGATGAATTATTGATACAGGTTGGAACCAACTCACTGTGAGTGTGTGTGTACATGTGGGGAAGTGCTGCTCCTATACCTGCAGGAACATGGTAAGGTGTGCACATAAGACCTGTGCTGAGGGCACAGGGCAGAGCTGGAATGCCAGGCCCACAGCCCACACAGAGCATACAGTCAGCTGTTGGTAAAGGCAGAGCTGCCTGGTAGCTCGCCCATACCACAACCCTGCAGCCTGTGACTGAGTACAGCACAACTAAATCTGGCCTGGAAGGCACTGACCAGATATCCTGCCAGGGAGGGAAGACTTTATACAAGGACTCCATGCGGTCTCACTCTCCCTCCTTCCTCCTGCAGACTGAACCATGTGAGTTAACACTTTTTTTTCTCCCTCTCCCTCTCCCTCTCC
>VYXB01008302.1:54188-75046 GCA_013397135.1 Pachyramphus minor
CCCTCAAGCCAGTACCATGTGAACCATCGAATCTTGTCGGTAGCTGTTCTCTCCTTTCTCTCTCTCCTTCTCTCTTTCTTCTCTCCTTTTTTATTCGTTTTAATGTGTTTTTTACTCTTTTTCTTCTCTTGTGGGTAACTTAAAACCAATGAATTGTGTTTTACTAAAGCTGGTATTTGGATTGTTTTAGTGGTTATTTCCTGTGGAATGGGTCTTTGTGCAGAATGTTTTAGTGAAATCCTCTTCTCTTGGTTGTATTTTACTCCTGTAAAACCTTTTTGCCAAAATATCTTACTTTTCTCACTAAATTAAAAAGAATTTCTCTTAAAGAAGAGTGTGGGACTCTTTCTCCAGACACTAATTAGAGGTTAGAACAAACCAAAAGGCTTTTAAAAAAACTAAATAAAAAATGCAACCATTCTGGGCAGTTCATAGCTTAATCCAGAGTATAACACCAAGTCAGGTCAAAGGTCTGTTCAGGAAACAAGCAACAATCCAGGACCAGACCTAGGATCAGCTACACCCAAAACATAGTACAAGGAGTAAATGCCTGAGCTTGAGCTTTAATGAAGCCCCCACACTCATGTGCAGAGGATGTGGGCAGGGGTCCCAGATGAAGCTGGGCAAAGCCATTAAGGTGTGTTAGTGGCAAGGTGTGAGGGCCAACAGAAATTCCAGAAACGTTTCTCAGCAAAGCCAAGCCTTTTCCACAAGAACTCTGGGCTTCTTTCACATGACCAAGCTGCAATAAATCGCTGATTGATAAAGTAAGTAAGTCCTGAGAAAATTTTTCTGTTCAAAATCTGATGTATGTACTGATTCACTGTGCTTGAATCCAGTTGGTCGTCTCCTGCTTAAGACAGACCACCCAGATCTGGCTCCAGAATGAACCTGCTCTCCTTGGAGAGAGAAGCTCTGAGTCAGCCCCAGTGTGGAGCAGCCTTATCCCCAAGAGAGCAGGAGGAGGCAGCGAATGAGTAACTCTCACCTAAATATTGCACAATATCCCAAGGCTGTACAGTTTTCTCCACTATCGTACCAATCCACATCAGTGGTCAGTCCAACAGACACATCTTTGCCTCTCCCAAGGTTTTTTTGGGTCAAATTGTGCCCCAGACTTGATGGGAAGAATATCAAAGAGCTAAAGTTGTCTTAGGTTGGGGACATTTCTGCTCAACTCTTCCACTGTCCATTACATGCAGGTGACAAACACCTGTCCACCTGCCACCAGTGACTGCATAGTAACCACGTACCAGTGAGGGGTTGGAGGCTGTTGCCACTCTTACCATCGCTGGGGCAAATCTTATGAGTTTACCCTTCTCTGCACTTCAGGAAATGCCAACTCTTCAGCCTGCTTGAAATTACTCAGGATGACTCTGCTTGCAGTGGATTAGGGAACACTGGCACAACATGCTTTGTTGACAGGGCTCTGAAGACAGTAACCTCTGATGGAAGAAGGATTATAAGGAGCATAGGCACAAAAGATAAACCTCCCTCAGGCAAGCTTCAGAAGCCTCTCAGTTCTAAAAGTAGAAATAAATTTCACTTCTGATTGAAGACTGATATTACACTTTAGCAGCTACTGACTTACGAGCAAAATAAAAACTGATTAGAAATCAAGTGTGGGCACTGGCTTGAAGTTAATGAAATCAATTTATCATAGATCCTGTTACAAGTAAAAATAATAGAGTGTGTCTCATGAAGGTCTGGGATTATGGTTGTTCTGGCCCTGGTCAGCACTTCTAGAGAGAACAGCAAAATTAGTGGGCAAGGAAATGAAATCTACATAGTGATTTATATATAGCCCTGGGTAACATCAGTAAAATTAGTGAAAATAGCTGCAGATATTATTTCTGCTCCTTAGGTACATTATTTGAAACAAATGTTCAGCAAAACTTAATTTTTATATTAACTGAAATAGGGCTGAGAGGTAATGCATTTCTAGGGGTATAAACCTGAAAAAAAAACCCAAAAACAAACAGACTGCAAAGCAAGATTAATGCATCATGATGCACAAAGTGATACATAAACAACAAAACAGTGTTCATCATTAAGGATTTGTTAGAGAATTAACTAGATCACTCACTCAGTCGGTTAAAGTGCCTGAGGCAAACAGTGCACTACTGAAGGAAAAAAAATCAGGAAAAAATAAAATACAAAGATTGTATTTTTAGAAATGAGAAAAACCTAAGGGCCTCTAAGTCAGGCAAGTGGCTTTCAAGTGCCACAAAGAAGTGGCTCTGCTCTTTTCACTTCCAGGTGGAAGCTGTTGTGAGCGGAATGTGATCAATCAATGCAGGACAGTGAAGAGAAACTGGAGTGGGAAGTATCAGATGACTTAACTCCTTTCCATTATTTTCCCATCACAACATGTTTTTTGTCTTTACCCTCATCCAGCCACCCTTCCAAATAACTAATCATCCTATGCAAGTTTTCTTTCTAAGATGTGTAAGCACAAAACCACTCAAATAGCAGTAGCATGTCTTGAGCTGATGTGTAGAACTGAATGTCCTGCATCCAGTTTCTGCATTAAGGCTGAATGATTATATTTTATAAGAAACAACAGAAAATCTTGAACTTCACATCTCAAAAATGCCGCTTTATTAAAGACAGGTGTGTCTTCCTAACTCCTTGAATGCATCTTCAAAAAATATAATTTCTAAGAACCAGAAAAGCATACTTAGAGGTTTTGACATTCATAGAGATGCTGACACATGGCCTTAGACATTGACTCAGCCAGCTCTGAGAAACTCCTTGATTTCTTATTTTGTGCCTTACTCAAAGCAAAGTGCTCATCATTTTCATTCATCATCATGCAAAAGACCAAGCCAAAAGCTTTTATGACAAGAAGCAAGACTGCTGCTGTCAGTCAAGAGTCTAGTCAAGAAGTATTCCTCTTTAGGAAGAGCTTATCCTGCACAGTCATCATCAGCCTGCACTATAGAGGTCTGCAGGAAGAACTTGCATTTCATCTGTCAAGCGATAACCACAGCAAATAGCACAGAGTAAAAGAAAAATAATGTGCATCCGAAAGACCTGACATGACAGGTGAACAGAAAAATGCAAGTTCCCAATGCCGTGGGAGAAATGAACAAGAACTGTATTGTCATAAAACCATCTGATTCCACTGTGTATTGTTTCTAACTAGTTTAGCTGACAGCAATGGTGATGGGAAAGCAACACCTCGGTGTAGAACAGGCAGCTCTTACCCAGGGTCAGCAGTGAGGACTATGCAAATACTCCAGGGACTGTAGCATCCATTATCATCCCTTCTGTTGGGGAAAGTAAAAGGGGCATCAAAAGCAAACTAAAAAAATAAATAAATCACTGCAATAAGAGAAACAACAATTTCCACCAGCATCTTAAAGCTACCAGATTCAAAAATTACATGCAAACACACCTTACCAGACTTGAAAATAAAGCTTCACATGTGGGAGCTAGAGATACACCTAATCATTTGGGTGTCAGTAACTAAGGAGTACTTTCTGAAACAAAGATTTTATGATACTCCAAATAGATTTGCATAAAGCAGACAGGGGGGTGGACTCTCTAGGAGCAGGCTGACAGCATGCTCAGCATTCCCAGCTGGTTCGGGAGCCACAGGGTACATGGCAGTCCTTTCAAAAAAAAGGCTTCCTAGACAGTATTAAATTTTATATGAAGGGCAGCGATCCTCATGCAGGGAGTCTGACAAGCAACACAGCTCTCCAAAAACACCTACTGCTGACTGATAAGAGTACACAGTGACTGTTGTGGGCTCCAGTCACATTGGAAAAGGGAAACTACAATTCAGGAACTCCAGCTCTAATGAGCTGAAATACCCTCTAACAACAGAAATGAGCCAAATGCCTGAGAGCTACTTGTACACCTTTCTTCCACCCTGTGTCCATCAACAGGTTGAGCAGAACACCACCAGAGGGGAGAAAAAAAAATGAAATCAGATTACACTGACTCATTAATTAAAACAAAATCACAGCGAGGGAAGGAGAGCAAACAAAATTAAGGAATTAAAGGGGAAGTCTGACCTATCTGCTTATTTTACCCAAGCTCTTGTTGTATTACACACTTCTTCCTCCTGCCATGACATTACCCACCAGAAAGCAGGGGGCTGAAAGATTCAATGAGTATCTTAGGAAAAAGAGTAAATGGGAGACGTAAAGCAGGCAGGTGACACGGAGCTCTCCATGCTTTGGATAAGAGTCTGTTCACAGGAGAGTTTTTAACATGAAAAAGACTCAGAAAAAGGGGGGGGAAGGTACTTCCACAGTTTATAATAAAGTATAAAAGGCAGAGGCATGGAATTTTTTCAGAGTTTGAAGGTATGTGTTTTTTTCTTTTTTCCTCTTTTTTTTTTTTCTTTTTTTTAAACCATCAGAAAGCAAACTTCACTCAACAAAGATAGATATTAGGGCTGCAGTCCAAAGTCATTGCATTTGCTCAGGATCCTGCATCCAGCACTGTGGTTAAACGTTCCTGCTGACACTTAAGTAGTTAAGTGTCAGTGCTAATTCTGCTGCAATAATGTCTGTCACCAGCAATCAATTTCATTCCATCCATCATCTTCCCACCACCTATTCATGCACCTTCCCTTTCCTTCTGTATGGTCCTGGACTGTGCTCTGTACACTGGAGCATCTTTTCTGAGGCCCATCACAGACCACCTTTTGCCACAGATGATCCACATTAATATTCTTTTCCTATGACCCCTTTGGAAAGAATTACTGATTTTGGAGGATCACAATTTTAAGAGTTTTGCATTATCTACCTTATGTTTCCCACAACTGTATTGCTGTCTTCGGAAGTATACCTTTCAATATCCCTCAGCCTTCCCTTTCTGTCCCATACCAGCATTTTCTAAAGGCCCAAAAACACTTTTTCCCCATATCTCATACTAAAATAACTGCTGTCTCTAGATATAGACAATATGTGAAAGAAACCACATTGTCACACGTTTATGCCTATTCTGCTGTATTACAAATAATCACTCTGGCATCATTTGCGGCACTGCGGATCTAATTCTCAAGTCAGGAAGACTTCAATTTTGCAGTGTAAGACTATAGAATATGCAGTCATTCTGCAGAATTGCAGCTTTGAACTCCTACCTGCAGATATGGCAGAATTGCTAATATTCATCATCATTTGCTAAAAGTGTATGGCAGTTGAAGGCCCATATGTAATTATAAAGCTTGTCCTGTCAGGGAGAAGGAAAACATTTGATTCACACATGACTATCCTCTTACAAAAGTTATTCCCCATTTATCCATGAATGTAATGGGAATTTTGCCTCACCTGATAGTGCCCAATTCATAAGCCATAACGTACCTCCTATCTCTCCATCATTAAAAGAACATCCTTGTTATAGGTTTTCTTTTTTAAAGAAAAAAAATCCTGCTTTGAATTTTTCCCTCTGAAAGAAAGGTGTTGAGCAATGGAAGGAGAAAGGGGGCTAGCTGACTAGCTAGCTAGATATGCGTAGCTAGGATTTCCCTAGCCTGAAGGGATGGCCAGCACAGAGCCACACACAAAAGGATTATCTGATAGTCCCACATTCCAAACTTCATGAGACTGTAGTGGGAGAGAGGTAAGTTTCTTTTCTGCTGGCAGGACTGCGCTTTACTTTTGCCCTGACTTACAGAGTGGTGTAGAGAGGGGGTCTCCAAGTTCATTTTTTGGCCTGGTCACTGGCTTCTCCTGGCCCCAAGGGAGGTCCTGGTTTGCCCACTGACTGGACTTGCCTTGGATTCATCAGAAAGAAGGCACCGCCTGTGGAGGAACCTTTGAGAAGAAAGGCTGCCCTTCCGCTCCTCCTTTCCTGTGTCAGGAATGGGCACCTTGCACCCACTGACGAGGAAGGTGATCCCAGCCAGAGCCAGCCTTCGAAAGTGTGAGTCCACAGGAGGAACCACCCTTCTCCCCTCCCATGCCAGCAGCAACCACGTCCCTGGGAGGTGTCTTGGACCGACCCAGCTACCTCCCATGGAAGTTTGGTTATGAAATTGTTTCTTGATTTGTTGTGTTACATGTATATATATATACATATACATATTAATAAATACCTGTTATTTTCTTTTCCACACCTTTTTGACTGAAGCCTCTTAATTTCCAAGTTATAATTATTCAGAGAGAGGAGTTTGTTTTTTCTCCTACCCCACGCTCCTTAGCAAACACTTCTGTCTTCAGTAAACTGGGACAATCCTTCAGGCCCTGCTGTATCTACTTGTAAAAACAGGCTCTTAGCTGTACAGTGTTTCAGTTAAACTTCCAATATCACTGTGTGGCTCTATAATAAGGGAATAACTACCTAATAACTGCTACTCCTCTCTCCATCTGGTGCAAAGATTTCAGGTCAGTCATGCGATGGAACATTGTGGACAGTAGAACACGATGGATCTATTCCAAATGGATAAAATTCTCTGGATTACAGTTAGTAAATTCCCTTCTACAGGATTGAAGATTTTCTCCTAGAAAATTTTTATAACCATCCAGGGTGTCAACATATCCAAGCATACAAGTTTTGTGTGCTATCAGATCAATTGTCACAACCATTCTGGCCATGCTGGTTTATCAAGGCACTAGAAAAATATTCTCCATGTCTCCATAACCATACCCCTAGGATTCCTAATTTAAAATACTTAGCAGTGTGAGATTTTTGGACCCTTTTTCAAATGTTAATTTTTTTTGGCTAAGCATGTTTGGTGCATCTCTAGGCTGCATAAATAATCTAAATAATCAGTTGATTATTTAGATTAAGACTCCTTTTTGTTGGAACAGAGTTATCAGTATGAGGCAGCAAAATAGCAGCACTCCGCAGGAATAAGAGATAACAAAGACTAAGATCAAAGTTTGGACTATTCAGGGCAGACAATTCTCAGCTTGTAACTCTAGATATAATTCATTACCAGAAAAACTGAAATAAGTGAAATCATTCCCTCTCTGAAATACCTTATGACAGTGTCCAGGGTTTTGAGCCATCTCAGGATGCAGCACAGACAACACCCAACTGTTCATAAGAACCTTCCTCCACTAGAGCACACTGCCACCATCAGCATGGCAAGAAAATTGTTTCTGACAAATTGCAAAGAAAAGTGTTTCTGGCAAAATATGGAAGAATGGAGAGTTAAACCAAGAGAATACTGACAGACCACCAACTTGAAACAGATGCCACATTTCTTGCAATTCACATAAAGAGGAAGAAAAGAGTAACCAGGAAAAAAGGAACCAAGAGAAGCTTTTACAATATCCCTACAGTTTTTTGCAATTGGTAAAGATTCTTGCTCTGACATTTCAGAGTAAGATAGTATGAACATCTTGATAGTCTGAACATTTTTGAGTTTCTAACATTCTTCAAGCCATTTACAGAGTGTGATTGAACCAACAGCTCTAACCAAGATCTAGATGCAGACCTACACTATTGTCCTTCAGAATTTTCCTAACTGCTCAGGTGGTGTTATCCACTATCCCCATTCAAACTAATGTTTCATCCAGTGCTTCCAAAGGAAACTTCAATTTCTGCTGCATCTATGGAACGGATTAAAGCCTGAACAGCTGTTCAGCAGATCTGAATGTACCAAGAAAGTGAATTGGTTGAAAACTTCATGTAACATTACTCCTAGAAGACAAGCAAGGTTACAGAAGCATAGAGCAGGGTGCTTCATCACCTCTGGCACACAGAATTCCACAGCATCAACAACAGAGCTCATTACCATGAGGAACTGCTGTTCATAGGAGATGAGGGCCAGTAAGAGCAGCTCAATTAAACTTCATCGCCCCTTAGTACATCAACAAATCTCTTATCACTTCTACTTGTTACAAAAACAGAGTTAATATTTATTCCTTGGGTTTTTTTGATATTAATTAGAAAAATGAAAGGCCTGTTGGGTTCAAGAGTTTTCACACTTCTGTGTCTCCTGCATTTCTTTTTGAGATGTGCTGGTTCATTTGCTAATGCTAAAAGACTGATAAGGATTCTTAAGTGATGGATCAAGATGGTTTTCCCTTTGATAGAAAGATACCTTCACTGGAGCATCATTATTCCCTAGAGATGTTTGTGGTTGTGGGGCCATTTTCATCAATATAAAAATCAAAGTTGCAAGGATTGCATTTGGGATACTAAATCCATCTTGTTATGTCTTGACTAATTTCAACCAGTAATAGTAGAGTAAAACAGCATAACAGAATAATGAAAAGATAAGTGCATGTGTAATGTTAAATGAAGCCGAGAAATAGCTCAAAAAGGACTCACTCGAATTTCATTTGACCTTCAAGATGGATATAAATTATTGACTTAAAGATGTGTATTTTTTGTACATCACATTTTAACAGCACAGTTTAAAGATCTAATATGAAATGGTATGCAGTGTGACATAGGCTCCAATGTGCAAGAGACAGAATGACAAACTGAAAAAGCAGCAACTTTTCAAATGTCGTATTGAGAGCAGAGCTCTTTGTTCCAGTTTGACACAAATAAGAAATAAAAATAAAATTGTGGCAGTTTTATTACATCTACCAAAAGAATGCAACATCTTTCTGTCAATGAAACTCTGTCCCAGAAGGCAAAGACGCATCAGAGCTTTTCCTCCCTGCAAAAAATACCAAAAATAACTCTCTTTTCTTTTACTTATTCATTAACTGTGGCTGATTATCAAAACATTTCAACTTCTCATTTTCAAGGTTCTAAACAAATTCCAATATTTTGGTAAAATCATTGTCAGGTTCTGCTTTCTCCAGGATGCAGGATTATGTCTATCTTACTTTGCTACTGAACTCCTCAGTGCTTTTATTGCATTTTAAAGCAGCGAGTAGTTACGCATAGCTATACCTCATGCCTGCCTTGATTATTTATAATATTTATATTTAGTTCCATTGTTGGATCAGTCAAGACTGGATTATGGCAAAACATTCTCAGCTGAAGGTCATGAACATGAAATTCAGGCAGAGCACAGCACACAGTCCCTGAGACAAAGCCATTGAAATTGTTGTCTGCACATATTTTTGACAGCTTTATCCTTAGTGGTTTTATGGGAGCTATTCACTTTTCCCTGGATTTCATTTTAAAATCTGTCTTTTTAATAGGGGTTTTCCAGCCCTCTGGAATCCCTCAAAAAGGTTTTGTTCTGACACTTTGCTTTAGTAATGACACTCTTTGGTAATAATATTAACTATCTTGTCAGGGAGGCTTTTCCCTGCAAGTTAGCTCATTATTGTGAGAGTATCTTTAGCTGGAATTACCACCACATGCTTATGGTATTGAATGACTTGCTGGCACCTATGAACCAAGAGAACACCACACAAACAATATATAGTAAACAGGGGTGATAGCAAGAGGGAAGAAGCTGAAGATGGAAATGCTCTTCATTAATATCACAAGCTAGGAGAACAGACTGCACAAACCAATATTAATACAACAGCAGGGGGAAGGAACAGAGGACCAATACACAAAGTCAAAACTTTATGGTATGAAGGTCTAAGGTTTGTCTAATAAAAGTGGGTGTATATACACAGACACACACACACAGACACACACACACACACATATCCCAGGAGAAAAATTTTTATTTTAAACAAATGTAAATGGAAAAAACGTTAGTGTGGATGCATGGCTACTTGATATACATGGTTCCTGCAGTGGTGCAGGCACCTTTTTTTAAATCTAGCCTCCTATGGAGATGGAAAGCAAATTTTATTTGAATAGTAAACAGAAAGCTTGAGTTTCTCAGCTACAGTATTTTCTTCACCACAGAGAGAAGTGATCTCTCAATCTCCATTTTCATCTCTCTCACAACATCTTGGCTAAGACTCTCTTTTTCGGCCAGTTGTAGACAGCTTCCTGAAAATCAGTGCCTTCTGAAATATATATTTATTTATTTATTTATTTATTTTTATGAGGAGAGAAAGCGCAAGAGAAAGAAATGTGTTTAGTTAAAATGCTTGGAAATATGACCTGCAACCTCAGTAGATACAAACATCTTCTCTTTCAACCCAATCACTGATAAAGATTTCGTCTCTACTGAAAGTCAGTAAGCACACCTCCTTCTTTCAGATTATATTAAGTTGGAAGCTTACTAAAGAGAAAACACTTTTCTCTTCCTATCTCAAAGAGTTACTCTCTTGCTTGAGTCAGACCTCGGCCAAGCTTTCCTTGCTTACAGAGAACTAAATAGTTTCTTCTTTAAATTGCATCTTGGGAAAGTATTCTTGCTCAATTACCAGAATTATTTAGACAAATGCACACAGTTCTTTTACCCGCTGTACAGAAAATCTTTTGAAGCCAACTCATCTTTCATATAGCTCAGATGCACAAAGGCATACTGAAACCTTTAGGTTAGGTTCCCTGTGCTGTGACACCAGAAGCACCTACAAACAGCAGTCACCATTAGCAAACTAAGTGACTTTAAGATCACCTGTCAGATAAGGAGCATTTCATCTTAAGTTTAATATTTTTTATATTCATTTATGTACAAACCGAACTGTGTTTTTTTATTTGTAATTTACAATTTGTTAAACTATCATTGCTATTTGTATAGCACAATAACAACACATTAACAATGTGTACCAGACAAAAAGCTTATGTTTATATCACTCATTTGATAACACTGAAATGTACCTGTGCATATATATGTATATTATATATAATAAGCCAGTGATATAAGTAATGATTTTTCTAATACTTCTTGCAGTCTAAACCTCAGTGTTCTGTCAAGCTTCTTAGAGTCTCTCAACAATGAAGAAGAGTGCAATATATAGATGTGAAGTGATTCACATGATCACAAAGTGAGTAACATAGGCAGGCTCAATTCAAATGGAGACTAATTAGCAAACCAGAAAGGCGCTCGCATTATGAGTCTGAAAAAAATTTTTGATTCCTAGCAAACCAATTTTGTTACATATTTGCTTTCCCATTCTTTGTTTTCAGTCACTGGTTAAGCTTTATAGAAAATAACAACCAAATTTAAATGTAAAAGGGTAAAAAACCCACTTACTTAAAAAATATTGTGATTGAGGTTTTACTAATGCTTGCATGGCCAAGAACAAGTTGTAGCCACACTCAGAAGAAATTCAGAACTTCAGCCACAAAAATACACACAAGCTTGACAAAAACTCAAGCTATGTTATCTTAAATCCTTCAAGTCTGTGTCAAATGTTCCAGAATACCTGTAGGAGCTGCATTCTCTAAAGTTAAACACTACCATTGCAGAAAACTTCAGGGGGATAAAGTACAAAGTATCTCTGCTTCAAAAGAGAATCCTAAAATGCTCAAATGACAGCACTTTGGTGAAGTTTTCTAAACTTTGAACTAAGTATCATAGGGCTTCAAATCTTCCCAGCCTCTATCACACAATTCCAGAGCCTGTTCCTGCACTTACCAACTATATTCATTTGTTTCAGTAGGACCCAGGGAAGTTTTGTCATCACTGAGCTTCCACATAGGGAAAAAACAACTTCAGCTCTAAACTTTAATCTGCCATCAAGCAGAAAGCTTCAGTGACCCTAAAACTAAATGCAGCAGAATTACAGGTGACACATTCAGTGACTTTGAAATGTTGACACTCAATATCCATCTTCTTATTTATTTTTTAGATAAATACTTAAAATTTTATATCTGTGCCTTCAAGTGTAAGCACAGATCAGCAAGTCCAAGTGTTATCTAGGCATCCAAAGCTGCCACTTATTCATAAAGACAGTCAAAAGCTGATAAAGTCAGCATTTAAAAAATACAATTCCTGGTTTTGTCTGATTTAAAATGAGAAAGTCTTGAACTATCTACTTTTGGGTGTCTGAAATATTCATATCCCTGACTACAGACTAGAAGTTCACGTCACCCCCACTCCTCAGCTAGACAATGTGATTGTACTTAAACCTACTTCATTTGAAGCTGTCCAGTTTCACTCAGTCAGTGTACCTGGAAGTTAGGCTAAAGCAGCTGGTTTTGCCCTGAAAAGATGAGGAGGGTAATAAGATCAGCCAGCTCTAATATGACAGGACTAGGAATAACCAGTAAATGGTTTTAAGATGCCCTAGAAGCAATAACATCTTAAACAACCCTGAATGTCTGCAAAGGTGAGTCATTTCTACTCTCAGACATGCAATCAAATTAATAGTGCTTAATATGACTTAGCTCACACTGACAATGGACATATGCATAGCTATACTGACTCATTGCTCCACAGCACCATGACCAAGTACACAAGTTCTCAGTATTTTTCCAATATATTGAATTCCTGTTTAATTTAGGATAGGAAAAAATCTGAGGATGAGAGCAAGTGGTATGAGCACACCCAAACAAGCTTCAGTTCCAAGCCGGACAAGGTCAGCTCCTACCTTGGGGATGATATAGAAGGCTTGAATACACAGAAGTTGAGGCTACAGAGAAAACTGTGCAGAAAGGAAAGCATCTCATGCTAGGCAGTGGTAAGAAATGTTAGAGCAGCACCAAAACAGAAAGGAAATGGGAAGGTGCAAGGACTGCCAGTAACCCACAGGACTTGCCATGAGCTCGGCCAATAGAAAACAACACTGTGAAACCCGGAATTTTCAGAGGTATGAAAATTCCAGTATTTTGAAACACTACTTAACTTGCCCTCTGCATTGGAACAAAGGTTAGAGATGTTGATATTTCCTCTGTGAATATTTGTTGCTTCTAGGGGAAATAAAACTAAATTAGTTTCTTTAAAAAAGCCCAGACACATAATCTTCTTCATCTCTTTGTGATTGGTGTTAAGACCTCTTTTCCCCCAAAGAAATTAATGTCAAACACCTGTTCTTTCTGCTGTGGACCACAAACCTACAAATCTTGTCAGCTTTAGTCTGAGCTGAGAGTGTAACACTAAGTGGTTTGAGAGCTTTGCAAGTTACACTGGCTTCCACAGCTAAGGGACGTATTCTACCCTGTATCTCCACATCTTTGCTGGGCTGAGAAAGCCTCAGGTAAAAGCAGATAATATGGCAGGAAGCACCTTCCTTGCAACAACAAACACACACAGCAAAAAGATTAGATTCCAGCATACATGGTCATGCCACTGCTGGAATACAGCATCTAAAAGCTTCCAGTTTACTGGCAAAGAAGATGGGCTGCAACATGACATCCCTGCAACACTAGTAGGGAGCAAAGGATTTCTCTTTTGGAAAAAAAAAAAAAATCAGCAAGTTAATGTTGCCTGTCCCTCCTTTAGTTTCTGAGACTTCTCTCCCAACCCCAATTAAATAACAGAATTATAGTCAAAACTTGCCTTCTAAACACAGGTAACATCACTACTTCCTATATATAACCACTAGCAACAAACTGAAAGAAATTCTTTTAGGACCAAATCATTTCTGTATGTTGTCTTGACATCAGAAGTCCACATATGCAAGCACACTATTCAAATTCTTCGTTTTTTAGTTAGATGATCATTTTATTTTGCTTTTGGGTTCATTCTCCCTTCCCTTCTTTCTTTTTATTTTACCCCACTGTTGAGCATCCTGGATCGCAATCCCCACCAGCAGTACCATTCTATATGGAAGGCTGTGTCTTTTTCCTGTTTGCTAGTCATTAATAGAACACATAGCTATGCCTTTTGACTCCTAAGTTTTAGTAGTTTTATTTTTTAAAGCCCTGTTTTGTGAAACACAGAGTCTGTAGTGAAAAGGATTCATCAAAGTCATCATTATTCCACATTTATCTGAACTATCTTTCTCATCTGTTATCCTTTAAATGATCTAAAGCCTCCTATCTGCTGTGTTCCTCTTCATTGCCTGCTGTTCCTGTCTCATCCATTTCTTACCAGCATCGTCTCTCTTCTCTTTCTTTCTCTGAGCCACATATCAATACTGCTCATCATGATCTAGAGGTTCATAATGAGGAGCCACATAAATTATTTTTTAAGTGTGATGTGGGTCACAAAAACAGATTTTTTGCTGCAAATATTGGATACTATTATTGTTATTCAAATTGAGCTCTGCTCTGCAGTAATCATCCTGGCTGCTCCCTTACCTTCCAAGAATTTTCTTCAGAAACACTCGGGAATCACCTCTAGACTATCAATAATGATGGAGAGAGACTTTTGTATATCCCTGCCTTCATCTTTCATCTTTACTGCTACACACACTTGACTTTGTGGTGCTTTTTAATTTCATATGCTGAACAGCATACATACATTAGACTGATATACATTTCTCTATAGCCATAACATCATTTATTAGCAGTGGCTGAATTACCCTTGTTATACATTTATTAGCCTTTTAGAAGATGCCTCTGTGAATGCATAAGCCAGCTGCATTCTTTGTCAGCATTCAGCAAAGTTACTGTTGTGGGAAGCAACTGCGCTAATCAAGTTGAGCATGCTACATGACTTTCTGCTATTTCATAACAAGGACTGCATGCCATTGATGAGGTAGCTACTGGCTTTCAGACACCAGAGTTAACCTGCCTCTTGACAACTCTTGACAACAATTCATTGAAACATGAATTTCTAGCTCCGGAGTTGCTAGTAGAATGGAAGGATTTCAGTGCTCCCTTCTACTTACCTCTTTTCGGTACAGCTACAGGAGAAATATATGTATGAAATATAGCCCAATCCACAGAAGGAAAAGCATGAAGAATATGGCATAGGAAGGCCTGTCCTAGAAAAAATAAAAAGCATTTCAACGCCTTCAATACTGGCTTCAGAGTCCATTGTTCCCATTCACTCATCTGCAAGAGACAGAAATATTTTTAATATGGCAAACAGAGACTATGCTGGCTGTTCACACTGCCAAGGAAAGATGAAGCCCAGGTATTATTCCATCTGGAATTGCAGACTGGGAACCTTGCCCTTTTTTCACCTGCCTTTGTGTTTTTCATTCTCTGTAATTTATGACTTCTGAAACCTTCTCAAAACATAAGACCAGCTGTAGGACTTAGAGGGAGATGAATTGCCCCCCCGCCGCCCATCTCTCGAGGGCAGAGACAGGCGGCTGAGGCCCCGATGCTAGCAGAAAAAGGGCAAGCAGCACACAGGGAGTCCAGCAGCGAAGAGAGCTTTATTCAATTTTCCCGCAGCTTATAAGGCTGCCGGAAGGGACGGGTTTTACCACTCGGCCAGCCAATGAGAGGAGACAATAGAGTAACCATGGGAACCCAGGAACCGGGGATGGACAGGTGAGACAACCAATGAGATGACAGGATTTACATACATGAGGAGTAAAACATAGTACATATAATACACAAATACCAAACACAGAGTTAACAATTTCCAACCCCCAACAACCAGCTACATCCGGAGGGTCTTAATATCATATAAAAAACAGAATGATTGTTCTTGAAGAAATTTTCCTGTCAACTGGGAAATAGACAGTGCCTTTCCATGAGTCAAGCTGACTCAAATTAAGAATTCTGTGCCCAGTGTGGCAGGAGAGCCTACCCTAATCAGAACTAAATCGAATCAGAGAATGCATAATATATAAGTCATCATGCAAGCTACCATTCAAGTTCAACTGCTGGTGCCAGGGTGCTGTCTTGGTGACATAATGCAAGGCTAAGATTGGATTCAGCCGCACCTAGACTTGTCTCTGAGAATGGGTTTGGAAAGCAAGGGAGTCCTTTCTGCACCTTGTGACTCAACAGCAGGGCTTTTTAATAAATTTTGTCTAGGCCCTCCACTCCCACCTGCAACACCCGGTCCTACCTTGCACCCAGGCTTCCCAGTGTTTGCTAGGCAGAGATGAAACAGTCCCATTGATGTGACCAGACAACATTGGTCTGAAGGCCTTTTACTTTGCAATTAGACTCGGTGACTTCAGTCTAGGAGATTCCTGAAGTGTATGGAGGAAAATTTCCTGTGGCAGCAACCTGGTTGATTCTGTGATTCTGTGGTTCATTATCACCTCCTATAAAGTCGTCTAGAACTTTATGGAAATCTGCTTTGCTGTCTGCTTTGGTTTTACAGCTTATAGGAAAGAGGGTCAGCCCAAAGGGCAGAAATGACACAGCCTTACATTCGTTGCAGACAAATGATGCTGATTGCTAGAATCAACTGGCTAATGGACTTTGCTTAAACCATTCTTAACTTGAAGCTCACAAAGGCAAAAGTTGAAGGTAAGTTTGAACAGGGGGAGGAGGTTAAGAAAAAAAAAAGAGAGAGCAAGTGCTCATCTATCAGGTAATTAAGCACATTGGCATCAAAGTTTTAATTTATCAGACTAAATCAGCAGACATTGAAATACTGGGCTGCAAAAAAGGAAATTGAAAAGGAAAATCTCACTGCTTTAACCACCTCGCCTAGCAAAGGGGACTTTGGTGTGAATTCAACTTCATACTCACAAATATCACCTTATTCCTCCTGCCCTATAGTCAAGCTTAGGATAGCTTTGTCCCTCTGACCCTGTTGCAAATACAGCAGTGATGTTCATACCTGTACTCACTGAAATAAATAGACTGACACTGTGTCCTGTTCCTATAAAGGAAAAAAAAAAAAAAGAGAGAGAAAAAAAACATAAATGGGTTGGGGTTTTTTTGCTGTACTTTTACATTTGAAACACTACCAAGCAGTCAATCTTAACTCCACTTCACCAATAGGTCTAATCTGACCTACCTGTCAGTCAAAAACAACCCAAGACAGATTCCTCCCATGCTTGAACAGGAATTTCAGAGTAGCAGAATGTGATGTGACTTGAAACCAGGGGCACAAGAAACTAAAGCACATACATACAGAACTTCAAGTTCTTTCCAGTGGACAGGAAGGTTTGAGAGCACTGTCTTTGTCAGCACGACTTTTTCACTCAGGAACGTGGCAGTTTTGAACACTTCTGATGATTTTTGAAATGCAGTCAGCCTATGTTGCCATTGACACACAAATAAAACAACACAAAGGAAACAACGTGCTGTTTTTCAAAGAATAGCCCTTGATAACCATTGTCACGGGATGTGGCAATCTATTTAATAAAAGACAATGAGTCCAGATTTCAGCTGCCATAGATCCTTCTTGCAAAGCCCTTGATAACAATAGGGCTATGTTGGCCTGGAGCAGTGCAAGTCTATAAAATCTGCCCTGATAAATTTATAATGTGTCAGAACATTACCATACTCAATAACAAGCCAAAATGACCCAGATTAATGGAAGAGAACTACATTTTTTCTTTCTCCTTTGGGAATTCATGGGACTGATAGGCAATAAATGGAAATGAGGTATTAAAACAAACCATACATTATTCTATTAAATCCAAAACAATAAAAAGGATAGAGACTTATTCCTTAAAGGACTTGAGGATTTCTCAGTTGGAACTGGCTTTTCTCACAGGGAGAACGTTGGATGATTTCAGTATTTTTTTTGAAGTATTATTAGTAAGCAAGGGGTACTGGCACATATGAGAGTAAATTAGATTGGAAAAGCTTCTCTGAGCATCTATTGTCCCTCCCTGAAGGTTACAACTGCAGTTTGGCATGAGTGTATCTTAAAGGACATGAGCAGTTTATCTGTTTAGTCTGTTTATCTCTGTCTAAATGTGTCGCTGATGAGACGGACACGACACACTCTTCTTCCAAAAGTAGGACCTTTATTACACAGCAAGCACCAACTTTTATACACACCTGCAGCATACACGTTACATTACAATCGGTGCTTCCATTATATAAACATGTTAGGATTGGCTGTTCTATAGCTGCAACTTCAGGGTGATTCAGCAGGCTGTTTCAGCATAGTCAGAATGACTCAGCAATTAGTCCAGGATATCCGGTTGCCTCTGCTGAGAGTTCTGGTGAGAACTTCTGGCAGAAAGCAGGCAGACAATTTTTGGTAGGAAGTTTTTGACAGGCAGAAACAATGAGAAAACATATTTTTTGGTATTTCTATATGTGATGGTTTGGACCTGGCACCCAGCCAAATGTCCAAACCCACAGCAAAAGCCTTCCCCCTCCCTTCCCTTCCCAGGGCAAAGGAAAAAAACCTGCAGAACACGAGACCAATCGAATTATACCAAAATATATATACATATTTATATATATTACAAATATATACAATTAATATACTATGTACACAGCTAAGGGGGCCCACACAACTCCAAAGGGAGAGGATAAGGGAAAGGGAAAAAAAGGGACAAAAAGAAAAAAACAAAACAAATATACACTCTCAAAACCTGGGAATAACCCAACAAAGAACTAGTAAAAGGTAATCCCACTACTTTCCTTGAGACAGAAGAATTGCCAAACGACTGCTGGCACTCTCCACTTCCCAAGGCCTACAAGGCCTCACTAGGTCTCAGTCCTTCACACAGGCAGAGCTGACAGCAGCGAACCGGCACCTTCGGATCCACTGGAAGAGAAGAGAGCGAGTTCTCCTCCTTCTCATTTATACCCTGGTTTACGTAAAAATCGTATGGAATACTGGGAAACATGGCCACTTCCTTGGTTACAACCTGGTTACCAGGAAAAGGACCTGGACCAAACCATCACACTGTATTATCTCTGTGTTACAATGATGTTATGAGTGCCAAATAAACAAAGAGTCTGCTTCAAAAATCCATGAGATCCATTTTAAATATTTATGAGGAATTATCTCATCTCTGGTGCCCTACATTGCATTTATGCACGTTTTACATTTTTGTCTCACTAGTAGGCACTAAAAAATTATAGTTTAAAAAGAAACCTAGAAGACTTTACAAGCATTTTTTTTCATTTCAGTTTTAATACAGGAAAGAGGCATGGATACTAAAACACATAGTATAATTGCGCTATGGGTAACACTGGTCAGATTTGGTTTTCTATCTGTGCATCTATCTCTCTAATTAAACAGATCAGAATTCAAAGTGGCCTGTATTTCTGGATTACAGCTATGGGAAGCACTGGAAAACACTAGATACTGCTTTGCTCTAGCTTGCCTACTCAATTCTAATGTCGTTCATAGAGACACAATGTCACATCTATGAAAGTGGTGCTCTGCAGAGATGCAGCAGTGCCAGTCACCTTAGCCAACAGCATACAAATCTAAGCCCTCCTGGGAGCAGTAATAATGCAAGGTAGGTAAAGTACAAGACTTGGCACAGCCTTCATGTGCATTAGCTGAGGCAACCAGGATGAACAAAGTTAAATACGGCTGGATAAGTCAACAGCCTTTGTGGATCCCTAGTACCCTTTTCCATCAACCTCAAGGGCTTCATGAATAAAGATAAGCTACACAAAGGCATCCATTTTTTCCCCCGACATCATTGTACATGCATTCCTAATAAACTTCCTTATCTCTTTTGGTACCAGAGACTTGACAGATTAAATAAACTCAAGCCTGAGTACTGTAATAATATCCAAACAAATAGCTGAGAAAAATGATAAGGGAATGCTTAGCTGACAGTGGTGGATGAACAAGAACTTATCTTTAGCTGACAATGCAGTCCATGTGTGATGTCAACACAACTACAATTGTGTCACACAAACAACAAACAAAATTTACCTTGAATTCTCTGTCTGCAGCAATGACAGACAAAAAAAAGAGAGGAAGGAAAACACTGAAACTTGCTATGGCTTTGTGCCATGGGTTCAGGTGACTGGATTTTGGGTAGTGAGGAGGCCATAGGAGTAGTTTCAGTAAGAAGCTGCCAGCAGCTTCCACTGTCCTATGAAAAGAGCCAATGATAGCCGACTCCAGGTGAATTTCCTATTGCAGGATAAGGCTGAGTCAATTAGAAGTGATGATATTACACTTCTGTGAGAACATATTTAAGAACAGAGGAAGAGAAGAGCTGTGGAGCAGAAGAAATTCCAGCCCGAGAAGAGAGGACTGAGAACAGCAGATAATGAGCATACTCCAAGGTCAGCTGCAGGAGCGGGGAGGAGGAGGAGGCCCAGGAGGCCTCCCTCTGCACTCCAGCAGGGGAAAGACTGAAAGCTGAAGCCCCTGCAACCCATGAAAGACTTTCAGGGTGTGGAGATCCCCCTGCAGCCCATGGAAGAGCCCATGCTGGAGCAGATGGATGCATAAAGGAGGCTGTGATCCCCTATGGTGGAGAGGCCCAAAATGGAGTGGAGTCCTGCTGGAGACCTGTGGCCCTTGGAGAGGGACTATGCCAGACCAAGTTTTTCCCAGGTAGGACTTAAGACCCATGGGGCAGTAGATTGAAGAGAACTGTTGCGAGAGATGGAGCCGCGGGGTCCATGAAGGACAGTCTCCCCTGGGATGGGACCCCATGCAGCAGGAGAAGGTTCTTCACCCCACTGTAGCCCATGGTGATAACTATGGTGAAGCAGGTTGTCCCGGATGGGGATGTCCCCCCTCTATGCAGCCCATAGAGACTACCGGAATGCAAAGACCCCCCTGCACCCAGATGAAGGAGCAATCCAAGAGAAGCAGGCTGAAGAATTGCTGATACAAGGAGTGGATGATAGCAGCAGTAGAAACAACAACAACCGCCCCTTTTTCCAATCTCCCTCCACCACTGGTAGAAGGAGAGGAGATCTGTGGAGAAGGCAAAGTGGGGGGGAGAAGTGTTGTGTTTTAATACTGTGTTTACTCTTTAGCCCTTATTCTGTTAGCAACGAATTTAGCTTTTACTCTGTTAGCAATAAATCTAAGTTGTATTCTCAGTCGAGTTTTGTTTTGCTTGCTTCCTCTCAGTCCTTATCTCTACTTAGGAATCCTGACTTTTTTTTCTCTCTCTCTGCTGCCCAGGAGAGAAAAGGGGGGAGGAAAAGGTGGCTTTTCAGTGGGTGTTTGCAGCGACCAGACCGAATTCACCACACTGTACTATGAGGTTCAGGTTTTGAAAACCTGAGGATTTTGGTATTCAATTAAATGCAAAGTCCTAAGCTTCTTCCAGTGTGGTTTCAGGGCTTGTGAGCAATTTCTACCCATCGCCCATGCTGCAGCAAGACAACATACCAATGTTCATTTGTGGTGGACCTCAGCTGGTCTGGGATCC
>VYXB01008303.1:0-13698 GCA_013397135.1 Pachyramphus minor
TAAACAACCCCAGCTCCCTCACAGGGCATGCACTCCAGACCCTTCACCAGCTCCATTACCCTTCTTGGGAAATGCTCCAGCACCTCCATGTCCTTCCTGAATTGAGGGGCCCAGAACTGGACACAGGTAATTTGTTAAACTAATATGCTTTGAAAATCAAAATCTGAATGCAAGCTTTCTACCTACAGAGTAATATTTGAGTTTCCAGTTCAGGACAGAGTAGTGAAAAGTTATGTAGTTTTGTTAGGAAAAAATATTCTCTACAGGTTGCATTTTGTACATTAGAACAATTTTTTCACTTAACATCTCTGACATTTATTGATATTTACAAATGACAACTATAAAAAAGCTTACTTGGAGAAAGATGATATTCTGGACTGCTTAAATGGTCAACCAAATGTTTTCAGAGGTGTTAATTGCATCATTCATCTCAATAGTATTTTGGTGCTAAGGCCAAACAGTGACAGGCTTTTTAATTTCCTCACAACTGATCAAAGCAGGCAAGAAGAGAGAAATGCTGTTAGATTTTTTTTTGTAAGATCTTGAGAACACATCCTTTAGCTTAGGCAAGTGGATGGTATTTTGGAAAGTATTGCGAAGTCTGATCTGCTTTCCCTTCTATTCAAGTGCGTTTTCTCCCTGCTAATGAAGAGTATGTGTGTGTCAATGTCAGCCTTGATGTACTAGCAAGCAAAACAATTCTTAGAATTCAAGTAGCTCGATAGTCTTCAACACCAAAATTCTTTTGTGTTGATTCAAAAGTAGAGAAGTGTGGTGAGCCGGCCCTAGCTGGATGCCAGGTGCCTGCCAAAGCTGCTCTATCACTCCCCTCCTCAGCTGGGCAGGGGAAGAAAAAAAACATAATGAAAGGCTTGTGGGTTGAGATAAGGACAGGGAGGGATCATTCAGCAATTACTGTAATGGGCAAAACGGACTTGATTTGGGGAAATTAGTTAATTTACTACCAATATCACATCAGATTAGGATCATGAGAAAATAAAAAATCTTAAAACACCTTCCCCTCACCATTGCCTTATTCCTAGGTTTAACTTTACTCATGGTTTTATCTATGTCCTTTCTTGTAAGCAGCACAAAGGGACAGAGAATAGGGGCTGTGGAAGAGTTCATCACGTGTTTTGTCTGCTGCACCTTCCTAGGGGGGAGGAAACAAATGAATAGATTTCATTATAAAGACAAGAAGTGCTAGTAATTGGGTGTGGCAAAGTGCAGCAGCAGCAGAACCTTCTGCATGGAGCTTTGCATTAAAATCACCTGTTCAAAGTCTTGCTTTTGCACCACCTGGAGGCTGCAGGCTTCTCTGAAATGAATCTCTCCAAACTCTGAGAAATGTCATTTTTACTTATGTCTATTGAGATAGCCTACTGTCTTGACGCTATTTAGCACCAAAACTCATTCCACCGGCATTCTCCTTTGATGTTGTGCCCATTGTCACTACAAATAATGCTTTACATAAACTCAGCATAACGTTGCCAGTACTATTATAGTAAGAAAGTCCTAAATTAAGGTCATCTTCTTTTTCCCTCCTGTTCTTCCTGGCAGCAAACTCTTGTGCTATTGTTGGAATATCAAACTATTCTTACCTCCAATTCTTTGATATTAGGTGAACTCACCTGTGTAGACTGTTACTTGTGGATTTTTGTGTTTGGTTTTGATTTTTTTTTTTTGGTTTGGACAAATCAGGCTATATGATCCTACAGTGAAGTGTACAGGATTACTGTAACCTCCAGCAAAAAGATCATGTTTGAAGCTTCATTATTTATTGGGTGTCACGGGTTAAATGCCAGAACTAAGAATGGGGCTTTCATTTACATGTCAAACACAAACTTTTGGTGATATTGATTAAATCTCTACCTTATGCTGTACTGTCATAATAAAAAAGATAAAGTTGAAGCTACCTATAGCACAGAGAAATGCGGTTTAGATAGAAGTGATTCTCAGCTAGAAACTACCATGGAAGTACCAGTGATATGCAGGTTACTGCCAATTCCTACCACCCTCTGCCATGAAGTAACCAGTGTCACACATCAGGGATCTCTTACTGTTTATCTTTAAATGGGATAGAAATTTAGGAATCACTTTAGCTCAACTTAAAATACATATTGAAAACAACTCTTTTGTACTTTTGACCAGGCCCTTTATACCCCACATATATTGCCTGCCAGTCTAGAACTAAGCAATCAATATGAAGGAAGATAATTGCACTTCACCATCAAGGAGCTGTCACTGGAATGGATTTATGACTTTGAGTGTGACAAGATGTTATCCTGTTGCAGATAAGCTAAGACTGTTAATTCATGTTGATAATGTTTATAATTGCTTAGAAATTAATTAAACACAGTTTAAACATCTGGTTTCTAGAAAAAAAGGAAAGTTCTCTTGTGTTGCTTTTCAGCCACCACTTTCCACTCAAACTATGTTTGGAAAAGGAAAACGTAATACAAGTGCTTATGCATAAATGACTCAAATTATGAACTGAGCTCATTACATTTCCATCTAATCATAGTCCGCTCTGTCGGGGTGGCAGAGGGAAGACGGGAGAGAAGGCAACTGTTTGCAGAAGCTTCTCTACAGTTTGACAATTAGAGCAGAAGCTGCAAACTAGCTAGAACTAGAAGCTGCGCAAGAATGACCTTGGTCTGCAAAGTTTCATCTGTTCTTGGGAGACAAGCAGAGCTGAAAGTTTCCAATTGTCCTGTGAAGCACCAGAGTGCTCTGGCCTCTTGTTTGGTCCTTCTCCAGGTTCTTGGCTTGCTTCTGAACAGCCTCCACACAAAAGCTCTGTCACCTGCCCACACTTGTCACTCTCATTTTAAATGATGGTAGCTCAGCATCCCTACTAAATGTTGTTATGGTGACCATGGAAATCTAACACTGAGCACTACATCTGTCTGCTTATCTACTGCTAATGATCCTGCTGTGTACAACTTCAAAAGGAAGGGATCCAATGGGTTGTTTTTTAAAACCTCCTGGATGATCAAAGAGGACAGGGACTACAAAACTGTCCTTCTATTAAAAAATTAATGCTTGAGTTTGATCCCAGGTAAAGGAAGGGAGGGACGATAAGTCTCTTGGTACATCTTTACAGGTAAATCCTTTGTTTATTTAGGGTCTGGCCATGTTCCTGCAGAAGATGGTAAAAATTCCCTATGTCAGCAGCCTCCAGTGGGGCCCACAGCTGGTACAGCAGCTTGGAGAATGAGCAGATCAATGCCATGGCCTGGAGATAAGTGTGTTTGTGTGTGTGCAGACACACATACTTTATGGGCAAGGCACTGACAGAGGGTGAGAACATGTGTATGCTGGCACTGGACAGTTCCATATTCCAGAATTGCATAGTTCACTCTCAGGGATATTTTCCTATTCCACTCTTCAGCTCTTGGTGCCTTTTGCTGAACACTGGCAATGATTGAGTCTATGTAGGTAAATAACTTAAAACCAAATAAAATTAACAGGTGCTTAGGAAAGATATAGTAATGAAGTGGAAAGGAGTTAAACTTTTTAAGTTCATAATTGATATGGTTAGTGCAGGTGAACAGCATAATTGCATGTTACCTTTTTATCTTCAGGAATAAACGGGTCACAGCCACATGAATGGTTTTACTTCCCACCTTTACATATGTACATGTACTTTCTGTAAATCAGTTTAGTTGGTTTCTCACTGTATACTTGCTTGTCTCGTTGGTCTGTGTCAAACAATATCACAACCCAGGTGGCACTAGATGCAAACCCCTTCAGTCAGATAGACCCCAAGGTGATGAGAGGGTTAGAAGAAAATGACATGCTGATAACTGTTACCACTCATGGACAGTTTTATCCCTTCTTGTCTGATGCTCAGCAATTTAGATTCCATATTAATCTGAGTTCTCAAGGATGTTCAGGCTTTTTCTCCTCCCAAAATTTCCTTTCCTGCTTCTGAGTAGTGGGAGATTCTACGTTTTTTCTTGGTACTGCCTACTTTCTGTTGTGATTTGGCTGCTTCTATTTTGTCATTTTGATGACTGCCTCTCGCATGTGCCTGCCAGAGTTCAAGAAGTGTTTGGACAATGTTCTCAGGCACACGGTGTGATTCTTGGGGCTGTCCTATGCAAGGCCAGGAGTTGGACTTCGATGAGTCTTGTGGGTTCCTTCCAACTCAAGATATTCTGTGATTCTATGTGGTGAAATGGGAGCCATGGAAGCAGGCAAGCAGTGCTTCTCCTAACATCCCCTTGCATTGCAGGCTGCAATCTCATTGCGCTTAATTTCTATCTTTACAAAATGTCAGCAAAGAATCTTTTCAAAAGTTAGTGCCACAAACTGAATTTCTGAAAGGCATGACAGATAATACTCTCTGCAGCTCTGAGCTGGCTCATAGGCAATAGAGCTAATGAGCATTCATGGGTAAGGCGTGAGTACCAAGAGTAACTGAATTTTATCAGATGAAATGGTGACTCTGGAAGGGGGTGGAAAAAGCATTCATTCTTAACCAGAGAATGGACATTCAGAAAAGGGAAAGCAAGTCATTACACCAGTTCCAGGATTTATTTGTTTTCAATCGTGTTTGACAACTAAAATGTAATAAAATGGAAAAAGCAAGGAGGCTGTAAATAATGAGGTACCAATTGACTAATGCAATACAAAACATTAAATGGAATAATAGCAGCAACTGCAACAACACATCTCTAGAAATCTGATATTGTTTTTACTGGCGTGAATTTGGCCAGGCACATGAAATAGCTGCTGCCAGTGAGCAATGGAGATTGATGTCACCACTGTGGACAAGAGATGGACAAGATGGAATTCATGACTTGATGTGTGTCTAGCTACTCACATCATGCTGGAGGCTCCAGCAAACACGCCCAAGAGTGTTGTTGTTTTGGTAAGGATAGTTATCAACATAGTTTTGCTTAGTATTTAAACTGTATGTTTTCTGCTGAGACAGGGTCCCCTCCTCCTGTCCCAGGCAAACAGGAAAATTCATGTATTGTCTCTTTCTCATAACAAACGGCTGTAAGGGATTCATATGAGACTTTGCCCTACCCCCAGACTTAAAATAGCAGCACAGTGAGACTGTAAAGATGGCATCTTATTGCTGTACCCAGTCAATTTTCAATCTGATCTGCTTACTTAAGGAAAAGAGATGTTAGCCTGTGCAGTCTTATTGCCCCATGAGAATAAAATAGGTGAGAAAGTGAAAACAATTCCCCCTTTTTTTCCATTATAAAGCAGTGTCTCCTAAATGGTGAACCTTTGTTCATGTTGCTGATGCAGAAGCCTGAAAAATTGCTTCCATCCCTGTGCTGCCTCATGGGGAGTGTGTGTGGGTTTTTTCATAAACCTTTGAATATGATCTGGTGATGTGCTGTCATGATAGATACAGATTCCCTTAATACCATGAAGATTGCCTCTCTGGAGTATAAGTGTACCCTGGAAGAACTGTGAAGCAACATATTTTCTTTGCACATGTCCTCGTTTCTGTTGTTTTCCGTTTTTCAAGGTCTAGTTACTAATTGTACAGTAGTCTAATATAGTCACCACTTGGGTTTACTAAATGGCAAAATTGTTAAATAAGCACAAATATTTTTCATCAGCTTGATTTAAAGATCTCACTTCAACCAATGGAAACTTTTCATCAGTTACTTTGTAGAATTTTTGGGTTTACTTGCCTTACTACCATAAAATATCTCAATACTAAAATAGTATAAGCACATTCTGCAAAGCTACTAATCACAGAAGAAAGAGAAATATTTAATCTTTAGTGAGAGATACACCAGAACCAATATACCTCGTTAGTCTATGGATTACTACAATGTCAGAAAAACTGTTGTTTGTAACTTCCATGTTTGCTGTATATCTCTTAAAAGTTGTGAGCAGAGCTGCATATTTCTGTTCAGGTTTTTTTAATTTGTCTGTTAAGATTAGGCTTAAAAAATGGCTTCCATACACTACAATATCTCTGCTTTTGTGTAATATTCAGGAGCATTATACCAAGTAAGGCAGAGAACATCCACATCTATTGGAGGAGAGAGGGAAGGGAGCTCTTAGTCAGCTTTACAAGGACAAGGTACTATTTATGAACTAACGCAGTCAAAGTGAACCTGAGGCATGTGGAACAGCATGACCACCTCAGTTACTGCATGGTGTGGGTGGGCTTTTGTTTTGAATGGTATCATGGTAACTGGCAATGCAGCAGGTGTGAGGAGAAGCCGCAAAAAAGGCCCTTTTAGATATGACAACAAAAGGAATAAATAAAATTTCCGTCCATAATTTGTGTCAGAAGGCAGGCTAAAATCTGTTGTGATGAGGATTTGTTTTGTTTTAGTAGAGAAATATATTTAAGGTTAATTTTAGTAGCAGTTGAGAGATAAAACTCTTGTTATATATGTGTATGAGTACTGGAGGATTGCAAAACACTATCTGCAGCTCAGTGTTCAGGCAGTAACATTGGCTGTTTTATTCCCTTTTCAATGTTTACAAAAATGCATTGAAAGCAATATAAAAATCCCATGTGCAATACAAAGGGTGCCAATTACCTCTTCATTTCACAGCAAAGCATAAAAAGTTGCTGTTTATCAACTTTTTAATGTGTGAAATCTCAACTGCAAGAGAAAAAAATTAATTATTCTAATTTTTCCCCTTTTTTTTTAGCTATTTGGTACAACTAAAATGGGTATTTCTTGCAGGCATTAAAAAAATCCTATTTGGGACATTCACAATATCCTAGTTTTCTCCCTCTACTACAGATTCTAACTAAAGAATATCAAGGCTAGCAATTTTACTTATCTCTACAGCCAGATACTCAATTAAAAAACCCACAGTAGCCTGAAGAATGTCTCTCCCTCAGTATTTCTCACAGGTCCTCAGTCTCACACAGCACTGTCATTTCCTGAAGTGCCATGGAGTTCTATATCCTAGGACATTTTTGTAATTTTTGTCTCTGGACTAGTATTTCAAGGACAATATCTGTATTTCAAGATAGACAGTATGAGTGTCCCTTCTCTAATGAAGATACCCAAGCATTGTGATCTCTTCCTTACCTACGTGCATGGTTTTAGTTTGCCTTCCACATACTGCCTCATGTTTATCATGTTGCTCACATTCCTCTAATTTTAGTTGAATAGGAATTTTGTATGAGCCAGCAAAGGAAGACCTACATATAAGGAAAACCTTTAGCTCAAAACCAATGAAGGTAGCCTAGAAAAAGGTATATAAAAATGCACATTAGAAGAAACATTACCAAAAAAAGAACACAAGGATCTACTAATTTTTAAGATGTTTTTGCATGCTTAACTTAAGCAAAAATAGAAACTAAGACACTTGCAATAAAATTTTCTTGCAGCCACATTCCTTTTGAAAATATGATAAAGTGTCCAATGACAAAAATCATGCCGCTCTTCAAAATGAGAGCCTACCTGTGAATTCAGGGGCTAGATGTTGGAAGCAACTCCATTAAGATAGTAAAATTTCACCAGCTTGAAAGAGATTAATTGAGCTTGGTGAATAACTCTGCCTTACATTTTAATGACTTGAAACTAGTTTGCTTGAGCACTTCTTGCTTCTGTTGAAAAATGCAGCTGCTCATAAAAAAAAGCCTATTTCCATCTAGACAACCAGTTGTAAAGAATATTTTAACTACCTGGGACATTTGCTCTACATGTTTAAGTAAATAATCTAAACAGCATTTCCAAACCAGAAGGTTGAGGTCTGTTTTACAGGCTGTTGTGTCTGAGAATTATAATGCAATTTACTTGACAATAAAGTAAATGTTGTTATGTGCCATAGATGCATGATTTGCAGCAATAATGATGACATTAATTGTAATTGCTTATAAAGACTCTGAGGCACTGGTGAAAGTGATGTGGTGTGTCTGTATCAACTAAGCATAGTATGTCTGTATCAAGTAAGTGAAAGTCTACTTTTAGACCATCAAGTGATGCTACCAAAAAAAAAAAAAAATTGCTAGAGGATGCTAGTGTATGTGGCTGTTTAAAAACTAAGCTTTTCCATCTAGATTTCCAATCAGCATGCCCAGCAAAATCAAGTCTGATGCATTGAATTACACAAGGAGAAGCCATACTATTTAACGTATTGTTCTGTGCAGTAAGCACTCTAGCATGAATGTGCTGGGGGGAAGTCTGGACAGTTCAGGAATACAGCTTTTGCAAGGTCATCTTCTCCTGACTCAACCTTTAAGAATATGATTTAAAAGCTTTCTGACTTTCCTCAGCAAATGCCCTTTGGCAGGATTAAACTGGGCCACTGCCAATCCAGCTCAATACGAAGCATGTTAATGAGGTGTCTTGGCCTTTTTATTAATTCTACAAGGAGGGTAGTCCATTCAGCAGTGACTGAGACGGTTTAATCAAATAATCTCATTGTTCCAAATTTATCACCACAATAAAATGATCTACTAAAGAAATACAAGATGAAAGAACTCATTTTTTAATGCTATATCACTTTATGCTAAGAAGCAGTGCAGCCTTGGGGCTCACAGTAGTGCCAACATCTGCCCATATGTGGGTAAACAGTGCATAGGGGTGTTGCTGTTTACAGAAGGGACCTGCATAGTACCTCTGCAAATTGTCTGTTACTCTCACTAAAAATTTATACTGTTAACAGATTTAATTTTTTAATGAAGTATTTAGATTCAAAAAACATCTGGGAAAAAGTGTAGTGGGATACAGTCTTTATCCATGACATGATGAAATCTATCCATTGTAGGTGACAAAAATTTGAAAAGAGGACACCTTTTTGTATATTATTGGGGGAAGTGAGGTCTGAGTTGCTGTAACAGAATAGTTATAGTAGCTTCCAAAATTATTTCTGGAAGATCTGGAAAAATAGGTATGGTTAGCTTACAAATAGGGTGTAAAACGCATACATGCAAACATGGAAGTAACTGGCTATGCTCCACACTTTGGAACCATATGGCAAAAATGTAATGCCTTTTTGATCTTCTATGCTCACAGATCAAAAATTCAGCTGTGGGTTTTTTAATGTTTCAGACACATGAGCAACTTCAAACAGCTGCCATTAATTTTATACATGAAAATCTTCTGTCAAATCAGTTTCCAAGTGTTTCTTTCTTTTCAGAAATCTCTCCTGCTGAGAAATCTGTACAGTCTAAAGCTAGTGTCACACTTTCTGCACCAAATATCTTAGAAACTAGAAAAAAAGCCCAGTATGTTTATCTGAAGAGTGAGAATTATCACTTTTCTTGGGGCTAGCACAATATCTAGATAAGCAACTTAAAACTTAATATGAACATTGTGCCCAAGTTCAATAAAGCAACTGCCTACCCTTAGCACAAAGTCAATAAGAGTTTTCTTCCAAGTTCTTTCTAGAGTTCTTCTTTCTCTATTCTCTCCCCTATGTCTTTGTGGCTTCTGGTTTTGTTTTGTTTTTTTTTTTAATTCCTTCCCCCACGGGTTAGCCAGTGTAGATAGTTGTTCTTATGACTTTACCCTCTTCCTTATTCCCTGGCTTGGCTTACATCTCAGCCAAACCTCTGGTACAAGGACAAATTAGATACACAGTATCTAGCCTTTCCTTAACCTCAGTTTTGCAGCCCATTATTTCTAGTAAAAATAACTTGAAGTGACAGAACATGAAGGGATACCAAGGCTACATAGCACAACAATTGAGTTTGAAATTCAAGCTTCTGTTTCTCAAAATATGGGCTATTGAAGAGGTCTGCTGTTCTGTATTCTCTGTCATTGCCACCTCCTACAGTCCTTTTGGGGTCTCTTGATGGAAGAAGGAAATGTTACTATTTTTCTGCTCTTTGCATTTCAGTTTTTGATTTGAACTGGAAAGAGAAGCACTGGCAGGGCTTGTACACTACCAAGATATGATGAGATGCCCTAAATTTTCTTTCTGCACTTCTCATCTAAAATGGATAGCAAAACAAAAAATAGGTCTATTTTCCATTCCAAATAAAAGGGACTTCTATTTTCCACAGTGTCTGTCAAAGAAAGAAAGTGAATAGTTTATATTCAACCACTTCAAAGTAGCAGATTAAAATCAGCTTTCTTTAAAGCAGCATACCTCCCAAGAACTGGGACACTGACTCTGTACGTCCCTTCCTGACTGCAACAGACAGATACATTGTAATTTCCAGAGCTTTCCTATTGCTTTCAGCAAGGGGTCACGACAAAAATTCCGATGCTTATTTGGTTCTGCTATGCATTGCAGGGGTCCCAGAAGAATGTGAGAGCTTGTGTGAAAAATGTGCTGCAACTTGTCTCAAATTCATCTGACTGCTCTCTCAAGCACAGTGTTGGTTTCTCTACTTGAGAGAGCAAGTGGGCTTCTATTGAAGGCAGTCAGGCTTATTATTCAGTCTTGCACTTGGCCATTTTCTGCCTGCTGTATCACTTTTTCTGGGTACTTTGGGTTTATTGAAACCAATTAAAGGTGGTACGAAATATTTTAAAGCATGAACGCAAGCAAATATTATCTAGTGTGGACTAGAAAGTTTCTAGTCATGTATTTTTTTTGTTGTTGTTGTTCATTCAAAATAATTTGTGTGTGAAATGGATTACATTCAAAGTTTATTATTATTTAGTTATTATAATATAATTATTATAATATAATATAATTATTATTATTATTTAGTCTAAACAGCATACTACAATTAGTCCTACTGACTGAGCTGGAGTCACTCGGCATATGCAGTAGCATTATATTCTTGTGGATGGATGTCAAATTTGACCCCAGCCAGGTAAACTGAATAGTTTTGCCATACAAGCATTTCCATGTACTACATAGCACTTTTATCATGTATAGTGTATTTCTGTCCAACACCCAAAAACCCTTGGGGCAGGAATATCTAATTAATGGCTTGGGCTTATACCTTCAGTGCTAAACATAAAAATACTAAGAAGCAGGAATATACATCAAGTACAGAATATTCAGTTAGAGGAGTACTTGCTTAAATCCCTCTTTGCTTAAGGAAGGAGTTGAGTTTTCTTCTAAAGACTCACTTCCTAGGGGTGATTTTTATGAACTGGAGAAGAAGGAACACATCAGCTTCATGCTGTAGTTTATGCAGTCGTGATTATTTTGTTGCCCAGTGAAATATCATTGCTATCCTATTCTAATATGTCACTATATCCTTCAAATCTAAAATTCTTATCTTGGGATAGGGGTTGGGAAAAATAAAAAAACGCACTTACCTTTCTCATGAAGTGAGTTGTATTTTGATAAATGTAAACTTCCATCCCAGAGAAACTTCTGCGAAGCTACTATTGATGTGAGGTGAAAATAAATATAGTTTAAATTATATTTTCCTTTGACACAGCATCACATTGTAGACAACATAATGCTAATATATAATAATGGCTGTGCCTTTTAAGGGCTGAATATCAGTCAAGTATATAATTTCATGTTGTCTGGAGAAAAGTAAAAAGGAGTATCTGACAGGACAGAATAAGTCACCACACTCTGGAATAATTAGTTATTGTTTCCTTGCTGTAGGGCTCTGCCATTTTAAAAAATATACTATTTCCTAACTATTCTGTATTTGAATGATTGCAGGTGTTTTTTTAAAGTAATAAACTCTCACTAGTGAGAGATTCAGAAAAGCTGTTTATAGTGGCTCCAGCTTGATGATGCATACAATTTTGCCCACTATTCCTTAAATAGATATATACTGCTTAGGAAATTTTTTCTTCTCTTCTTACACACAGTAGCATTGCTAGCATACCACAACATTTTCTTCTTCTCATATTCAAAATCTTAAACATCTTCATAAAGCTACATATTTCAAATCATATGAAATCCCATACTTTATCTTTTAATGTCCAATGCCATATTGTAATGTTTCAGTTTTAGCTACAATGCTTAAACATAATTAAAGTAATACACATGAGAATTTTTACTTGCATGTGTCTCCAGCAGTTCTATTTTTAAAGAAGAAACATCGCTTACATCAAGGTTTGATAAGGTTTGTTGATGTTGCCTCTTACCATAATTTTGAAATGTCATATTTATTAAATGTTTTAGTGAACTTTAAAATGTTCAATCCCCTGCATTTATTTTCTCTCTTGCAAGATTCATGCTCACTTCAAGTTTGTCAGTGCTGCCACCTAAGCTGTCCAAAGTCACTTTCCTGCATGACAGGAGAAACACCCATCTGTCACTTCATTTGCACCTCGAAATGGCAGCAGCTGGGGAAGAATAAAACAGCAGGAAAATTTTTATTGGACAGGAGAATGAAATGGTTCTGGCCTATTAAAGTGGATATGTGTGTAATAAGGTCTCTGACTTCCATGGCTATTCTCTGGTGCTACAGAAGATGGGCAACTAAGTATGTCAGTGATGGAGGCAAAATTTCTGCTCAAGCCTCTGCTATGCACCAGCCCATGCCAAGAGGCAGGTGTGTGCTCAGCAGGTGTCAGTCACTATTGGCTGGTCAACAATGTTCAGCTCGCTTGGTTATGAAAACCTTTGCTTGCTCTGAGACTCAGAATTTTATCTCCTGCCAATGTGAATTAGTCAAGTACCAAGCACAGCCAGCCCTGACTTACATTTCCTTGTCTATAATTATTGAGGAATTTGCCACTAGGTATTTTCAGTATTAGAGGGAATACTCAGAATAAATGGTATCCTTGTCCATCGCTTAAATCCAGACAGAGCATAGACTTTGCATACTGAACAATGCTGGACTTTGGATGTCTGACTAAAATGATTAATCCCATTCATGCCTGTTATCAACATCCCTGTCCTAAATGTCCTAAAGAGACTTAAATCATGACAGTGATCAGTATCCTTAGATTTAGTGAGCACTGTGTTTTCATGATAACCAAAATCATCCTTCTGCATTGATTTATGTACCCTGCAAATTGCTCTGTCACTGCTGGTAGGCAGCATCAAACACCTGCAGTTACTCTCTGCTTGTACTGCTGGACCACTGCTGTTCACCTGTATTGGATTTTGGAACTAACCTCCTCAGCAGCAAATATTTTTCCCCTTCACAGGCTCAAAATAAGGGTTGGATGGGAAATAAAATACATTTAGTGCATTATTCAGTAAATGGGTATTTAAGATTAAAATTAGTTTGACTTTCATCTGCCGGAGATTTTTTTACTTTCCCTTTCTGATAGTGGTGTGGTGATCCTGCCATGTTACCTTCAGTGACAGTGAAAGGTTGCAGTTAACTAGATCCAACTAGCTTTCCCATTTGATACCTTGGTGGTATAATGTTCCAGGTAAACTGAGCTTGTGCGGCACTGAGAGGGAACATTTTTTTTTCTCCTTGGACTTGCTTTTTTCCCCCCATGAGATGTTCACATTTATACAAAAGAAATTTTTGCCTACACTTATATCTACTTTCAGGTGATTAAATTTTGTGTAGGCACCCAGTATTAGATTTTAATCTTGTTTTTTTTCTTTGTATGAAGTAACCTCTATGCTCGTATGTTTATTTAAGTTTAACTGCATGTTTGCCACTTAAGCTGGTTGGCGTGTTTAAAAAACCAGTAAAAATAAACGTGGTTTGACAGAAGGCTGTGCGGCCCCGGTGCTGGTTCGGCGGCGTTACGGGGGCAATCAGGTGGGTGCACCGGTCAGATGGGGCCCGCGGTCACTTCAGGGCCGGCCCCGCTCGGGCTGTCACAGACCCCCGCACTGTTTCCAGCTTGCCCCCAACAAGCAGAAGCGCGAAAGCCTCCGCTCCCGGACCGAGCCGGGACGGGG
>VYXB01008303.1:16627-95433 GCA_013397135.1 Pachyramphus minor
TTTTTCTCTTTTTTTTTTTTTTTTAAGCAAAATTACATTAGGGAAACTACTGTTTCTGATAATCCAAGATAGTGTTGCCATGGCCCCAAAACTTGCTTGGAGAATAGTTTTGTTTTGGTAAAAACTGACAATCTAAAACACACTGGGATGCCTCAAGGTTATGTACCAACTCCAGTATTTAATATACTTATAAATTAGTAGGAAAGAGAGGAGGAAGAAGTGAAAATCTGCTGCAGACATGAACTGATATGGATTGGATAGAGCGAGAAAGGACTTGTTATGTTACTTCAGGAAGACCTGACCCAGCCAGCTGACTTTCCAAAATGTCAACAAATGTCATTCAGTTATCATAAACAGAAACCTCATGTCTCCTGAAAATGCTAAGATTACCTGCCCAATTTCACATTACATCAGCTGGTGAGTTTGGGACTGTTCACAGCTCAGAGAAGACCTCTGCTGTTTGACTGAACTTGCAAACCAGATTTTAAGAATTGGAATAATGTCATGTAACTCCTGTGTGTTAGGGTTCCTTCAGAGAATTCAGTGCAATACGGTAATATTGCTTATCTCATCTCAAAAAATATTACAGAAAGCTCTGAGATGAGCAATAAGAAGGAGTACAGACAATCTGTAAAGAGTCACAAGAGTTTTGGCTGTTTATCTTAAAGAGGTTGAAACAAAAATATGGCAAGCGCTGACACATATTTCTCAGGTGGGTAGAGAGTTTTTCTTTTTACTCTGTCATAAGAGAAAACCAGTTAGACAGTCAAAGAAGTGAAAGAGTCATCAATTAAAGACTGCTAGAAAAAGAAATAATTTTTAAGAAAACATGTAATTTATTCTTGAGATGAAGATTTCAAGGGATTGTAATAGGTAACAGTGACAAGATCTAGAGTGGTAGTAAGTTGGGAAAAATATTGGAGAGAATATTAAACTTCATTATGCAGAATTCAAATTAGCCCCTATTTAGGCTGTGAGGAGGCTTCTTTTTGACAGTTTCTTGTACTTCCCTTTGTAACTTCTGCCCACCTTTACAAAGAGGATGGAAGTGTGTCCTGATCTAATCTGGTACTACTTACTTTTCTGAAATTTTCACTGTTGGTTTTTAGGATAAATAATTATAGGCATAACTGCTCTCCAGTCTAAATCAAACATTCATATTTGTCCCATGGGGAATATTTTGCAGCATCTGTTTTGATTTTTCAAATACAATTCAGAGGTGAAGAAACACATGTAAGATGCAGTTAGGTTGTAGAATCATACTCTGATGCAGCTACATCAGTAACAGGGCTCAATATTTGTGAAATCCTCATTATCAGTAAGAGGCATATTAAATGATTTTTAATATTTTTTTTCAGTTAGCAAATAATCAAAGAATTTCATTTAAAAAACTCTGAAAACAACACTACAAAATTTGCAGATCCTAGTGTTGTATGGAGACGAAGCTATTGTTAGAGCTCTATTAACACTACAGTTCTCTTCCATGGTTAGATGAATTACCATGATTTCTGCCTCTTGAAAGCCTGAGACTTCAGTGGAAGAGCAGAGGCAAGTTTGAAGGTGAATAACCATATTTTAAGTTTCCATTTCACATCGTTGACAGTAGGAGTTAGTTTTCTAAATATTTTTAGAAGTATAGTTCCCTAGGAGCTTTTCTGCACTTGAAAAATACAAGTGTCACTAAACTCTTGAACTGTCTTCCTCATCAGTATGGAAGACCTGTCTACTTTAATGATTGTAGCAATTGGCAGGGTGCTTGTTTCCACGGGAAATGTGCACAGCTATCACCTTTGCCAAACATTCATTTTGCTCTACATTAACTAGGTCTGTTTTGTGGTGATTCAATGTTACAGTTTCTCATTATGTGATTAGTATTTTAAATACATTCATGTGGGCTTGAGCCAGCTATCCGTATTTTGCAATCTTTGCCTCATCCTACAGAATACCTGCTTCTACTCCTTGTTTAAGACTTGGGTCTTTCTTTAAAAACAGAGACTTCTATATATTCTTAGCACATGTTCCTAAATACAGACTCATGGACCAATCGAGATGTTATGGACAAATCAGGATTACCTGGGTCCTGGCCTCCCACTTTCATTCACTTATGTTCTTTGTGTGCTTACAGATGTTTCTCTCCCTGCAGAAAGAATATTAAGAGAACAGTATGTACTTCTAACTCCTTTCAGTTCTATTTACTAGGAATTGACTGATGTCTGTGGTTCATGGCTTGTGAACATACATTTCTCTGAGACTTTGACCTTGGGAATAATCCCAGGTTGTTCCAGTGATAAGTTTTGAGTGACATGATGTTAAGGTGAAAGGGAAGGATTGTGGTCAGCAACTGACTCTCTGGCTCCACTTCTCTCTGCTACTTTAAGTATTAGTTTCGTATTTTAATGTTTCTTCATGTTTTTTTCAGCAATAACAAAATAAACCATAACATTTTAACACCCAGAGTATAGTACTCATACAGCATGTAGCACATTAGGTCTTGACCTGAATGTGGAATTTAAGTGCTATCACTAATAGAAGTAACGCATTGGAACACATTGCCTGAATAGCCTGAACATTGTTCAGAAAGCATAATTGTCTGAATATGAAAATCATAGAATCATATCATAGAATGATTTGATTACGAAGGGACCTTAAAGATCACGTAATTCCAACCCCCCTGCCATGGGCAGGGGGCACCTTCCATTGGACCAGCTTGCTCAAAGCCCCATCCAACCTGGCCTTGAATATTTCAGGGATGGGGCATTCATAACTCCTCTGGACAAACTGTTTCCAGTTATAGGCTTTAATAGTCTTTCAAGGTAGTACTTTAGTGTTGGTTGTAGCTAATTAAACATACGAGTACTGTAGCCTTATAAATATTAGAATATCAGTTATACAGCTAAAGACCAGTGTTTCCGACTGATCCCCAGTGTTCCTCCTTGTGATCTTCTTTTTATGTGCCATGGAATGCTGAAATTTGACAGTTGCTAAAAGCAAATCCAGTGGGAATATGAATCAGAAGAAATTTGTGCAAATACTGTTTTCTCCTGCGTGCGTCTGAGGGAGAATTTGATTTACTTTTTGAGGTGGTATACTCCAGAAGTTCAAAGATAGAAATTGTTTTCTCTGAGGAAAGCCATTTTCAGGCCAGCTGTAAGCAATTTATTTAGACTGATTGCTTATTTTCTTGCTTTCCAGTACATAAATACTGAATGTAATACACTTATAACTAATGCAAGGCTTGGTGGTATCGTTCATGTTGCTGTTTCTGAGGTCAAATGATTGTGAGAATTTTGCTTTTCGGGTGCAAATGTGGAGTAACTTCTAGGTGTCTTGCCTGGGGAGAGAAACTTGGATAGCTGCCCCAGGGTCAGTCCATAGGTTAATACCCCCACTTCCCCTTGAAGCTATGACTAAAAATATATGTTTTCTCTCTCTCTCTCTTTTTTTTTTTTTTTTAAGCTAGACTTATGGTATCTGAGACCTGATTTGTTTTTTAATCAATGCTCTTCAGCTCATCATTGGCAATACTAACGTAACTAATTGTTATGCTGGCAAGAAAACCTAAGACAACAATAATAAGTCCTACAAGTGAATGAAAGCAATGGTGATGAATTGCATTGCAATTTAGAAGTATCATAGCATGTTGTTTCAAATGTCTGCTGCAAGCTAAACCTACATGTGGTGGTACATGAACCAGGGGTATTACTGGTTTATTTCCATATGACACCTCACACAAAAACTTCCAAAGCCATTTCCTCATATATTAGTTGTCAGCGTAACTGAGAAGAACTGTCCCAAGAAACAGTCTTTTTAAATATTTCAGAGACATAATCACAAGTCTGCAGTGGATGTCCCAGAATATTTCAGGATATGCTTCTCATTGACTCTTGTGGGTGTTAACTCTTTGGGTGGTCTTGCAAGACAGAATGAACTCAATCCAGCCACAGGAGTACACATGCTAAGTGCTGAGCAGCTGCAATGATACCACATGAATATTTAAAGAAAAAGGGAGATTGAAATGTAGCCAGCCTTTCAGGAGCTTCTTTTTCAAGACAATTCCAATGGAATTGGAAGAACTTGAGGGTTCTTTGATTTTTGAAAAGTTATAAGAATCTTTTGGTCAATGCCAAGTAGAAAACCAGTTCCTGTTACAATATAGAGTTTAATTAATCACAAACTTTTTAAGTTTTAAATTTCTTGCTGACAAGCCAAGCAAATTGTAATTTAAACTGGTTTGCTAAACATTTTTGATTATTTAATAAATATTTAGTAAGTAGTAAATGTTTAGTGAACATTTAGTATCTTTATTGTTTACTAAATAATTTTAATTGTGTAGTGTTAAGTAACCACTGCTTTAGCTAGGCAGATGGATAAATATTTGACGTTTTGTATCTAGTTTTCATAGTGAAGAACCTAAAAACTACCAGCTACAAAATGGCCCTTCTTTTTTTGCTTGCTTGCTATTTAAACAAATTAATTGGTTGCTTTTGATTTTTTTTTCAGTGCAGCTTTAATTCACATTATCTTCAGTATGACATTAAGGCAAAACAGTCCATGGGACAGCAGCTAGGAATCTGTTGGCTTCCAGCATTCATTTTATATCCTTAATGAATAACATAATTTAATGTTACTATATTAGAATATACCACTGAAGCCTCATCATGAAAACCTACCACTAAAGCTAGTTGTACCACAAAGCTTAGCTTTGCTAAGTCAGGGCCAATGTTAACAGTTTTGAAGAGTGTTACCTGGCATTTGAGAAACCTTTTACTGGAAAACTGTACTTTTTAAAAAATAGAAATGTGAACATGTTCAGTAATCAACATGTTGGATCCATAATAATGCACTGTTGCTAAAAACACATACTACTCTGAATTGATATGGAATAAAGAGGGAGTAAGCTAACTTGTGAAAAAAGAATTTGGACACCATCGAGAATTATGAACAAATGCTCATTTTTGGAACTATCTGTATTGGAGACCCTTAATCAGGGTAAGTTACTGTAATAGTTCTGGAGTGTACTGTGTGATATATATTTGCAACTTTAATTAAGATTTCTTTAGCAAAAGCAATTAATTGCATGAGATAATGGCATTGGAATCAGACTACAGAGTCTGCGTTAGTTTACTGTAATATCAAGAACTGTTGTGTAACTGCAGTGTTACCGAAACACAAAGCCACAAAAGGACAAAGACTCTTGGTCCAAGATGTTTGTCCCTCTTAAAGTTGCTTCTGTGTCACCAGCAGTACTCATTAGCCTAATAGCTAATTTTATTATGTCTTGTGTCAGGACTGTCTTCAAGGTGAGTTTTTGTACCCAGTCTTTCTTCAGTGTAATGAGGTGTTTGTGTTTCATATTCCTCCTGTAAATTGCTGATAATTGCTGACATTTACTTGAAATCAAATAAGCCTCAAGAGAAAGAGAGGAATGAGAGTCTGGTGTGGTGGAAGGTGTACCCTGCCAGTGGCAGGAAGTTGGAACTAGATGGTCTGTAAGATCCCTTCCAACCCACACCATTCTATGATTCTTTAGAAAAGTTACATAAAGGCCACTTCAGCCCTTTGGCAAGTGCCCTTCTCTGCAACATGAGGATGTCGTTCTGTCCCTCTTTATGTTTTGGAAGCTGAAGCCATAGGTGTTCTTCTGTTGCTAGTGAATGATGACTGCTCTGAGAACAGTAATGCAATGAGCATTTATTTTTGTAGAAAGAAACTTATTTGCAGATCGTGGTTCCTACCTAGGGAATAGCTTGCCTTCATGTGATACATCTCCTTGTAGAAACCACTTCCCTAAGCATTTTTGATTCCTGATTTTCTTCACTAGACACATGTTCCTTCGTTCCTCAGCACATCCTTGGAAGAAAAAAGATGCTGTGATTGCATGGAAGGCCACATGCTTTATGAACAGTCCATGAAATATTCCTTGGATTGGAGGGATGCAGGAGCAATATTCCCTGATATAATTTTCTTTAAACCTTGAGAAGCCTGTTCTGCACTTAGCTCCCCTTATAAAAAAATGCCTCTAAATTGTTTCAGTCACCTCTATTTTTCTCTGGAACTTGAGGTTCTTTTTTTTTTTTTTTTACAAAATATGCCTTATTTTGTTTCCATGAGTGTGTCTGGCCAATGCAAGAAATAGTCTGTTTTCTGAGAAAAGCTATTTCAGTAGTGTAGGAATATAGATGGTCTCACATTTAGAAAAATAACAATATTGCATAGCCAACAGGATATATTAACTGAGCAAGCCAATCACGTCAGGCAAGAAAATTTGAAAACTTGAGCTTCTCAAGGACAAGGGAATGTAACTGGCTGCTAGTGAATTAATAGGACCTTAATCTTGCAAATAAATGTTATTTTTCCTTTGCTGTAACTGGCCTCTGTGAAATAATTAGTGAAGAGGGGCTCTGTATGTCTAAAGCAGCTAACTAGATTTTCAGTTTTGAATACTGGTGCAAAGTCCTACCAATCTCACTGCAGTATAAATAAAGTGGTATAGCTGATCTGATAGTGACAATCCAATGGGTTTTCTTTTCTTCCTTGACTTTTACATCAGAAATACCACAGATTTGATGCTTTTGCTCACTATCTTCACATCAGCTAAGGTACCAAAGTAGCATGGAACTTGAGCTTGTTGTCCACTGTACAAGGTGAGTAGGCCAAGTCATTCCACTCTTAAGCTCACTGACAGTTGTGCTCTTTGTAGCCCTGTGGCAGCCTTGGGGCTCCATCTCAACCAGAGTATCTTGCTTTGGCTTTGCCAGACTGATGCAGTTGCATGAACACAGTACAGGTTTGTGCTCAGGTGGGAAGTGAAGTGAGGACCTGCTCCTTCGGAATTCACATGCTTGTGAGGATGGTGATGGTGTTTTCATGGTCGTGTTCTGAAAGCCTGGATTGGCTTTGCTTTCTGAAACAGTAACTTTTATCTGGACAATGTGGTTTATTAAGTGTTCAGCAGGGACTCGCTGCTTGTAAATTTTTGCCCTAGCTGAAATAGTTGGTGCCAGGATTAACATCAACAGTGCAGTGTTTGCACTGTGAAACAGGAAATACAACTTTACAGCTTTATGATTTTCTTGTCTCTCCTGCTCACTGTAGAAAATGTGTTTTTGAAACTTTAGTCTGATTTAATTAAATGTGCAGCAGTTTGTTTTGGACAAGCTAACATGGTAGTAGTCTTATTGTAATCATGTTTAATTTTTTCAGCTTAGACACTAGCTACCACTGATGGTTTTGGTTAGCACTTTCCGTGGAACAGAAATTAATAACAGAAAACATATTGTTCCTTGTACATTTTGCTGAAGTGATTTTTTGCTGTACAGCAGTTAGTTTTCCACTGACCTGGTAACATCTCAGTTGAGGATCGTTCTTCAGTGATTGTTTCCTTCAAAAATGAGATGCTTATAATGTAAAGAAACGTTTAGATTTGATTTTCGGAGGCTAGTTAAAGAGAAGAAATGACAAAATAATGTAAAGTGGAAAAAAGCAGTCAAGAAACAAAATCCTTAGAGTAAGTAGAGCCATGGAAAATGTCTGTAATCGAAGACCTCTTAAATGACTGGCATTCCCACACTTGTTGGCTTGTAAGACTTAGGATGGTCCTCTTAGAGGATGCAGTGTGGAACTCGATCTCAGGTTCAGTTCATAAAATTACTTCACAGACTTTGGGAATTATTTCATACACAACTAATTTAATAAATGACTTCTTTATTTGCTTTTCTTGTTTCAGAGACAGAAAGAAAACTTTCTTTCAGACTTTACACCTTAGTAATGTGTAGTTCAATACCTGTAGGAAATTATTTGTCTTTTGCAGACAGTGATTTCAAGTAGAGAGCTGTATATGTGTTCTGACTTCATACAGGGTGAGAAGTAGTTTTATAATATTTCTCCAAATCGAAACAAAAATGGGAGTAAATCATAAAAGAATGGATGAGTAATTTCTTTGTGGAGAAATGCACGAACAAAAAACACGTCTTGAATCTTCTGGGAACAATGCTTTGAGTCTCCTGTTGCTGGTATCTGCGTAGTAGAAATTGGATCTCACTGGAAATCATTGTGGCAAAGAATATTAGGCATTCTGTATTTACTTCTACAAAACAAAAAGATTTTTGCATAGCATCTTTATAGGAATCTTTGCTATAAATATTACTTTAAAAGGACACACATATATCAGACAGTGTTCTATTTCTGCATGTCAAGTTCTTTTACATCCTATAATAACACTTCTCTAAAAGCACAATATCTCTTGTCTATGTAATAAAAATACACTTGAAGTGGGACTGACACCAGAATCTTTAGAGTGTAAGCTTGGGCCCTGTTATGATTCACTCACTACTTTTTGGTTTTGATGAGCTTACAGAACAAAGGAAGCTGGGAAATGCACATCCAGTACAACACTTTCAGATCAAAGTAATGTATTATTTGGGTTGGCACTCGTAATAATAAGAGAGAATTAGAAAAGCTGTTGGGAAGAATCCCTGACTCCAACTAAGTCCATGGCACTTTTCTCAGTAACTTCAGTCAAGTCAGGTTTCACCCACTAGGCTTAAGTCTTTGAGTCTGCCTTTTAAGCAGGCTTCCTGCTTTGTATGCTGAACATTTGTTCCTAAGGCAACTGCATCCAATTACACCTACCCATACATGGTCTTTATTATATGTTTCTGAGCACTATTGAGGAGGTCTATTTAAATCATAGAATAATTATTTCTTTTAATAGATGTGCAATTTTAAATTTCTTTAATCTTAAGCTTCTTTAATCTTAATAGCTTGTCCCAACAGAGGTAGAAAGCATCTACAGAAATTGAGAAGAGACCACTCTTTCTTCCTATTGCCTAGAAAACTGACTACTAGAGCCCAAGTGCAGAAAGGAGAATGAATACATATACAACTATTTACAGTTTTAGATTAGAAGTTAAGGTTTGAGACCTTTAACAGGGCATGTTGTAGAAACACCATAGAAGAAGTATAGGATGAGAAAGCGCATTAACAGGTCTGTTACCAGTAGAAAATTTCAGTAGAAATATAAATATATAAATAAAATATTGTTCATGTCTTTCCACCTCAGATGGAGACAATCTACCTTTACTAGTGTGGGGAACACTGAATGGATATCAGACAGAAGTCTTCTAAAACACTAAAAGAAAGGCATTCTAGTTCATGATTTGTATAAGCTATAGCTTGGAAGCCAGTTAGTCTTTGGCATCCCTGAGTCAGTCAGCTGACGAATAAGAACCTTAAGAATCTTCTTTGCAAACGTAGACAAAAGACAGTGTGCAGTGAGATGGGATTACAGTGTTCTTGGAGAAATTTGAAATGCTAAAGATAACAAAATGTTGTAGATTTAGCTTGGAGAAACTCCTAGGTAAAGTTTAAAACCTATCTGAAGAAGCTCGTTGATTGGGTTAGTGCATAACCTCTTATCTCCTTATTTTCAAAGGCCAAAATTGTTCAATATTCACGTTGGTAAAACTCTGATAGGCAAAATTCCTCTTAGCTTCTCACTGAAACCAACAACTAATGGTGTGAAGGAATACTGCAGTCCTGAAGGGAATTGAGGATTCTGGTCTGACTGTAACAGGTTTGTGAAAGCTGTGCAATTTGGCAAGCTTGGACACTCATAAATCTCCAGAGAGTCCCAGAATATGCTAGCCAAAATATTTTTATGAACACATATTGCTAGAGTCTCTTTTCATATTTGAACATGTTCTGCACTTTTCAAATGGAAGGGGATCTGGTCCTAGCCTCCACCTGAGAGCATTCTTGTTGCAATAATCTGTTGATGTAAACGTGTATAGTAAATTCCCTTCCAGCCAAGAGCATTCCTCTTGTGAACATCTAGCGAATTCCTTTGTTTCCTTCACTTTTTCTTCATGCAGAAGGCAATTAGACGGTTTTGGATCCTCCAGTTATTTATAAGAAAATGATCCTTATTTATGCTAGATGAGGACAGCATGAGAGCAATGAAACTGCCTTTCTATCTGGAGCAGTTCAAAATAGAAAGATGTAAAACATTCTCAAATGTTGAGACAACTAGGATCTTGAAACACTTTTGCAGGGAGGTTTGTAGAACCTCGTCAAAGTTGCATGCCCATTTTCTAGAAATAAGAGAGATCTAGATCAAGAGGTGTAATATTATTTAACACCTTGGATATTAACTGCCCTACCTGAATTACTTGCACTGTAGAATAATTGGAGGATACAAAAGCATCAACACATTACAGAAAGGCTTCTTTCACTTGAGATATATAGCTCTCAGTGCAATTAGTTGCACTGTAATCTGCTTTGTGTAACAGCAGCCTGTTGTACTAAAAATGATCATATGAATCTCAGCTCAGTGTTGAAACTGGATAATTTTTCTGACAATAACCAACCTTGCAAGTCTGCTCTTTCTTGCTTTTTTTTTTGGTTGCTGTTGATTTATTCTGACATCTCATAATGATGATTTCATTTGTTTTTTTGGTTTTTTTTGCTGGTAAAATTAGAGCAATTGTCAACCATTATGTACTTAAAATAATGTATCTCAAATAATTTTGCATTTATAAGCTTTTGGCACTAACAAGTGAGCGAAGTTTAAACCTTATAGTAGTTCCTAGAAGGTAATGTTTCAGCATGTCAGCATTAAAGAAGCATTTAGACAAACCCCTTGATAATATGCATTAACTTTTGGTCAGGTGCAAACATGGCAGTTGGACTAGATGACCATGTTCTATTTTATTCTACTCTTCATCTCTGTCATAATTTTTTTATGTTAATGTTACACCATTAAAATATTAAGGACCATATCCAGTAGCCAAAATAAGAGTTGAAATACCCATGGGTATAATTACAGCATCAAGCATCTCCTTTATATTTGAAAGATAGAGGTCTTCAGTGTTTTTTATTCAGTAAAAAAACGAGAGAGACGTATTTCCCTGGAGCTACTAAAGTTCCAAGGAAGTGTCTCTGCAACTGTTTGATACACAAGTTTCAAGCCTGCAAAATGATATGTTAGTAACTTAAGCTGTGCAGTAGCTGTGTGACTAAAATTATTTGTTTGCATATGTTAGCTCTGAGGATCTTAATTATTTGTATTGCCCCAAATAGTTGGTTTTAGCTGACAGTGAATGAAAATTTTTTTTGAAAATACTAATTTAATAATTTTTGTTTGTCTATGCTAATTATAGCTATCTAGAAGATTGCATCATTGCTCTCATATATAAATTGTAAGTTAATTTTTGTGTGAATAAACCAAATAATTTTTTGTGCAAACATAAATAATTCCATGCATTGTTGAAATATTTCAGTTCTCTTAATAATTAATAATCTCTGTGTTTTAATTTTTTCAACAGTCTGATCTTGTCAGTTTTCCAGAATGTAATATAACTTGCAGTAATTCACATGAGCTGAGCAATTAAGCTTGACACAGAGGTCTGTCTATAAGGAAAAATTCTTGTGACGGGGTTTCTTTATGGTTTAGTTAATGCTAATTAAAACCTGTATAAATTGGTGTTTTGATGAATGTTTGACTCATTTCAGAAAAATACATTTCTCCTGGTAATAATTCTGAGTGATCAATTAAACATTGTAGCAACATGTTGTAAAATGAAGACTTTGATACCTTGTTTACAAGAAGCACCATTTCACTAAGCACAAAATCCTCTTCAAACCAAATACATCACTGATTTTATTTAAATTGGTTCTCTGTTGACTTCAATAGAATAAAGTCCTACTTAAGCAGCACAAGCTTGTAGAATCCAGCTTAAAACAAGTAGCTTGAAAAAGACAGTTAAGGCAATCATCAGTTGTAGAGTTTGAGGAAAGCAGCATTGAATTTCCAAATTTCTGAAAAAAATACTAGTTCAGATGTTCAGATGTCCTGGATCCCAAATGTGGCCTCCAATCAGGAGGCTTGGAGACACATTATCCTTTGAGAACACACTCAGGATCACTCTCAAGGAGAAAAGACAATACAGAAAGAATCGTGTCTTGTTGGTACCACCTGGGGAGTGTTTCTGCTGTGCCTTTCACAACCAGACTGGTCTGTCGCGCATTGGCCTTTTCAGCCATCAGCGAGCCTGTAGCAAGTGTGGGTAGAGCCCTTCACAAAGTCAAGCCATGAATGATGATGGTTGGTTTGGGATTTTTTTGTTTGTTTTTTATGTGTTCAAATTTAACTCTGTGTCAGGTTTTTGTGAAAAGAAAAAAATTTGTCATACACAAGTCTTGTAGACTTGTAGACTCTAAGAGGTTTGTAGTCTCTTATATAGAACACAAGTCATCTTGTTCTATATAAACATCACTTAAGAGACAATAATCTCTAAGTAGCCACAGTAAACCATACTTTGCAAGTGACTATATGTGATTTGATTAAAGAGAATGGGGTAGAGGGGGAGAAATTCATCTTACCTACTAGGAAGTGAGTCGTGTGAAGCTGTACTGTTACTTTCTGTTCTCCAGCCACTGCTGTTCCTGTTTGGGTGCTAGATTTGTCTACTTTGCATGGGAAGTGAAGAGCAAGGGAGGGTTCTGTGATGAAAATGATACTGAAGTTTGGACAAAGACTCACACAAACATCAGGGCAAAATACACTATACAATTTTAAATTTTCTTTTTCCTTCCTAAAAGACAAGTCACTTCATTGGTGTGATATACAGTTGTAAGTTCTCTCTGGATACATTAGCCAATTGTCATATACAACAAGGCAAATATGAACCAGTCTTCCAAATTGAATTGCACTGCAGTGTGGCTTGGGTAGCCGTCTAATGGCTAAAGCCTACCTGGTGTAGACTTTTGCAAACAGAGGAATTAGCAAAGGCAAGAAAAGGAAGAGTACCAGGTTTTATTCTTAAATCAAACACACCAGTTTATCAGTATTTTAGATAATAAGTTCCAGGCAATAGCAGCCTGGAAAGCTAAAAATAGGTGAGTTTCAATTACCTACACTAATTTTCAAGTTCTGAATGGCTGGACAAAAGACTGAGATTCCCCCCCCAAAGTTTTGGTGAGTCTAATTTCAATTAACTCCAGTGAGAATTATATCCTCAGGGTCTCTGGCTTAGATTCATCCTGACTTGGTCTTCATTAGACTGTCTTGTCTTCATTTTCTTGGTAGTAGAGTTTCTGCAAGGTATAGCCTGGGATCTGTGACTACATGTGTGTCATTCCTCTCTGAGAAGGACTGTGTGTCCTGGTTTGGCACTGTGTCTGATCCCTATCTTGTAGGTTATGCTCTCACTCAGGGCGCTTAACTTCTTCCTTTCTGCTGTCTCTACCCGATTTACTGCTTCATCTGTCTTCTCTCAACCACTGATGAATTTTTTTCCTCATCTCTTTAGGTTTCTCATTTGTCACAGTTAGGTCTCTTTCTTTCATCTGACAGCCAACTGCACTACTAGGTACAGTATTAGTCATGGATAGGTCTAAAAGAAAAAGAGATTCAGAAACACTAAGAACATCCTGGGGACTAATGTGCTAGAAAGAAAATCTGCTAATATGTTCTGAATTTTCTACAGGAAACCCAAAGAGATAAGGTGGCTGGTACCAAAAATGTGGCTGTCAAAGCAGCTGGGGAAAAATGGCAAAGGGGGAGGGAGGCTGGGAAATCATGACTTATACTGGTTAATTTTAACATTTAAAATGAGTGAGTATAGGTTTCTAAATTGAGAGGGGGTTTCGAGTTGCTTTATGAAAGGATCTGTACAACTCCTGGGCACCAGTATGAATATAAAGTATTATCTGTCCTGCAGAGGAATATATGTCCAAATCTGTGTGTAGCAAGTCATCTATAAGAATGTTAGTAATTTATATTGAAGGTCTCTGCCTCCTTTAAACTAGCCCTTTCTGAAGAGCCGGACAAGCTGTCTGACCTTCCTTCAGAGCTCGTGCAGGTGAAATGAGAAATGTCATTTCACAAAGCAAATGGTTTTGTTTGTTTGTTTTTTCTGGTTTTGATAGTTATGATGTGCTGGACTATCCATATGCATATATGACAGGGCAATAAAAAAAATATTTTGGCAGTAATGGAGCAACAGGGACAAAATATGGAAATCTAAGGAAAACACTCTGAAACAATTCAGTAAATAAAAAATTGCAAAGCAAAATAAAACATGAAGTAAAAGGGATTTTTATGGAAGTGTAAGAATACGTGGGTGAGAATGCCATATGGAGCATTGGGTTGCGGGCAGCCAAATTTGCATCTGATGTGAGCCTTGTGAAAACTTGTAAGGAAATAAATAGTATAAGAAAGACATTGAAGAATAGCAAAGGCATAGGAGAAGTCATGAAAGTTTCAAACAGGTCTGAAGAGCTAGAACTAGGGCGAAAACTAGGCTTCTGGTGAAAGTCTAAGAAGTGTCAGGGTTTATGGTATCTTTATACATTCCTTATACTCTTACTTAAATAGATTATGAGCTCAAATATTAACAGATGAACTGACTGTGCCCCCAACAAATTTTGTTAGGGGGCGAGTGCTGGCAGGGCTATGTTGCTATTGTACTCTTTTGTTTTGCATGTAGGCAGAGAGGAAAAAGCAACTTTATCTGAAATAACCAAGCTGAAAAAACCAGACAGTCCAGTGTCAGTCAGAAATCACCTTTGCATGTAGCCATAAAAATACTAAAGAATAATGTTAAGGAGATTCTAATTAAACATTTCTTTCTCTCTACACTATATCCTAACCATCCATAATAAACAAAAATAGTGTTCAGATATTGGTTATGTTTTTTGCTCACATCCTGTTCAGAGAATTTCCCTGACTTGGAAATTCATTGGCCAGTAAACTCAGCTGTTCCTGATAAAGGACAGAGAAGAGAGACTTTTTCCATCAAAAGTAGATTTTAGGGGCAGGGAAGATACAATCAGGTGATCTGAACAAGCAGCAAGGTCTGCCTGTTATTTTCTACAGATGTTGTTTAGACTTGTACTGTATCAGTCCAGGACCACAGGAGCATAGAGGATGGAGTAACATACTGATGTGATCTGTGCTCCAGAAGTGGTTTGTACTGGGAAGTTGTCTGAGAAAGGTACCTTTCCTTTACACATAAACTGTTCTTGATAAATTAATACTGGAATCCACAGTTCTCTCTCCTTCCCTTTGCTTAGTGGCTGAGCCTGTTCACATGCAGTATTCCACATACCCAAATCAAGATTTTAATCCTGATGTTACAGGGCTTTGTACTTTTGATTTAAATATAATTCACACACAGGCAAACCAAATGCATGTGTGTGCAGTGTTAGCAGCCAATGTTGTTGGGCTTTCAGCATTACCTTAGTGAAATATGTGTCACTGAACAAGAACAGTTAAATTTTCTCAGAACAAGTACCCCAAGAGAACTAACTCCAGTAATTTAATTTGTTCTCTCATGTGTAACCCATTAGTTTTGCACTGAATTTATCATCTGTATCACAGCTATAGATTTGTTCATCTAAGACAGTTTGCAAAAGACTTAATTTAGCCTTTTCTACAGTTGCAGCAATGAATATTGTAGTTTAACAACCAGTTATTTCAACCTGCACTGCTTGAATGGTGTTTATAGAGAAAAGGAAAAATTAGTAAGGGAGTTTGATAGAAAAGTCTTTGTACTATGCTTTTTACCTGGGCAGAAGAAATAAGGCAAACCTATTTAGGGAAAAACTGAGGGAAGGCATTAGAAAAGAAATTTGTGCTATTTTCCTGTGATGAAGCCTTTGTCTGCTTTAGCTGTTTTGCTAAGAAGTCTGTAAGCACCCACAGTGTATTAAGGTCACTGGCTTGGGTACTCAATAGAATTCAGAGCTAGATTTTTTTTAATGTAGAAATTGGGATGTGCGTTGCAAAATTATTTCAAAATACTGAAGAAATTTTTGTGTTGTTCATGATGCATATTTTTGAGCAGGTGACGGATAAAAGTATAATTTGAAAAAATGTAACAATGCAGTTATAATGAGAAAGTCTGGATTTTTAAATGACTACTTATTTAGTAAGATTTAGGATCTACAGACAGGATACTGTAAAACTGCAAGACATCACAATTACATTTCCAAGCCCCAAATCCAATGTGCTTATTCTGGGCTGGTACACTCCTGCTAATTTCACTATGCAATAGCTTGTTACCTCTTGCAGCAATTCACAGTTCCAGTGAATCCTGTTACTTGAGGATAGGAATAAAGGAATTGCCATGGTTGCTCTGAGTTAAGTTCCATCTAATTGTTATTTAGCTTTCAAGAGAAAGCAAGGTTAGGCAGGTCTGAGAAGGTATTATGGAGAACCTCTCCAGAAAGTATGTGGTTTTTTGTTGAAGTTTCTAGTGGTTTTTTTTGTTTTGTTTTGTTTTGTTTGTTTGTTTTGTGTTGTTTTTTGTTTTTTCTCTGATCCCTAAGAGTTAGCTGGTAAAAACAGGAGGTCACATATTTAAATTCAGGTTTTGAATGTTTTTTGGCAGCTGGTGTTTCATAGGTTCAGTTAGAGTCTTAAAATAATCCAACAGCTTGCCTATGTGTATTTCAGCTTTTCCCCCAAAGACAGAATATACTGTGCCACTTATAATAAGTGATACGGAATAATAATCTTGCTAATCATTAGCCATGCAAATAACAACAGACTTCATTGATAGGATTGAAATTCTCAAGTACCTGAGAAGGTAGACCAGGCTTGAATGATAACAGCAATCTAATAACAAAATGATGTTTTGCTAAGCAGTAAAAAAAGCCTAGCTACCGAAGTAGCAGTGAATAAATATCAGAACATGATGTCATTCCCCCTTATGCCATGTATCTTAGGAAACGAACTTGTCTGAAATAGAAACACAAGTAGGTGATCCAGGTAAAAGAGTATAACCTAAAATATTTCTCTATCTTAAAAATACTGATGCCTAGACACTGCCATATAGTTTTGATGAAGGACAGGAAGGTGAAAAAGGTAATTTTTAATTTTCAAAAGTATACACAGAAGGTGGACTTATTTTCATCTTGGTCTCTATTTCAAATTAAATTATGCATATTTTTTTCTGAAACCAGGAGGCCTCTTCAAAAGTATATAGTTCAACTGCATGGGCATTCATCCCCATTCAGTAAAAACCAAACTGGTCACAAACTGTTGAAAAGTGTGAAAGATATTTGAATGTAAAATGTAAGTAAAAATTTACTTACTCTGTTTCACAATATTGTTCTCATACAAGTTTAGCTCTGTCTTTAATGGAGTTCAGATTTTCAGTTATTGTTATGTTTTCAAATGTATTTAGAGCATGTTATACCTAAACCCTTTCTCCAGTGCTATTTTTTTTTTCACATGCTGGAACCAACTATACAGATTTTTTCTAACATGCTATCTATAAAACCTATAACCTGATAATAGGAATTAATTTTGAATATATCTGCCAGCTGTTCTAGGTGTTAGGTGTATTTTGTGATTTTTGCCACTGCTTTTCCTCCCCAGGTCTGTTCTGTCTGTCCTCTTGTTATACCCTCCGTTTGTCTTGCCTATTGTGTACTTTTGGGGGGAAAGTGCTCTTTCCCAGTTTGGCTGGATTCTGAATGTTATCACAATATAAATATTAATAAGTTCTGCCCACTGATTGTGCTGCCGAGGGTCAGTGTGTTTCTTGTCTGACACGGGGAGGCTGCACACCCGCATGCCAGTCAACTGACATACGTTGTGACATGGCTGGGAAGAAGGGACTGTGTGTGGTTTATTATTTAGCAGGCACTAGATCATGGAGTCAGACAAAGCATTTGGGTTCTCCTGGTTTTGCTGGAAAAAAGACATCTGTATTAGTTGCATAAATGTTTTTCTTTTCTTTAACAGAAAAAGGTAATGAGAGAACTTTCCTGTTTATAACATCTATAAATATGAGACGGGGTGTTTGGATTTGCTGTAGAAGTTTGTTAGAAAATAACCAGCAGAAGAATGCTATTCTCTTTTCACATAAGTCCTGTGGGGTAGTTTTGGACCTTTACGTGCCAGCTTGGGCAACCTGTGTGATGATCATGTTGTGACGTGAGTGATCTCAAACCAGGGTGCAGCCTGGATCTTGCAGCTGAATGCTGCTCTAAAACTTGTATCTTTTACAGAGTCTTTTTTTTTTTAAAATTTTGTTTCACTGACTTCAAGGTGACTAGTGTGTTCAGAAAGATTACATCACATTAATTACCAAGAAGTATTTGACAAGTCATGTTCTTTCTCAGGGTGAAAGTATGAAGTGCAGGAACACAAATCAAGAGCTTCAAGCCTTGTTCAGAACAGGCTGAAATAGGAAGTGACTAGAGATGGAATAGACAAGAATCTTATTTTGTCATAAGCAAACTAAAGCCACCTCTGTGTTCTCCATGAATGTAATTTCAAAAGGAACTACATTCAGCACTGTTCTTGGCAGTGATTTTTCTTGACACCTGGTGACTTGACCTGTGAACAGATATGTGCAGGAAATAGTGGCAACCCAGTGAGGGAAGTAAAGAGCTTGAGTGATGGCCTGTTCCCTCTCTGGTTAGTGCTGATGATATCTCCCTCCTGTATGGCTTTTCCCATTATTTAATTCTTTTATGCATTGCACAGGAAAGGGAGCACACTGCACCAGGAATGAACTTCTGGTTCTTCTTTTCTATTCCTGGTGTTGATGGTTCTGCAAAATGATGGCATCTTCAAGGAAGGTGTCTCTCTTGTTCTCTGTCAGGTTTAACTGTCCTCTGTATGATACCGTTGAAACAGATATTTTTCACTATGTGTTCCAGGATTTTGATCTCTTTTGAGAAGGAAATGACTGCTGAAGCAATTTATAAAGTGATGAAATGGTGCTTCAGTTCAGAAGCATTCTGATGTAGCAACTGAGGTGGGGAGATTCCCGTTGTCTGGACAAAGTGAGCAGACTTCTTTGATTGGCAGCACTGCATTGCATTTTTCTCTTTTTACAAAAAGGATGAGATTTGCACAAGCCTGAAACAATCCTGGCATTTTCCACTGTTTTTTATGGGACTTGTTATTATGCATCTCACTTGCACCTTTGAAAGTTTATTGAATTTCCTCACTTTCTTAATTGAATTTGAATCATTCCTCAATTCCAGCACAGTGGGGTTTTATGTGAATCTTAGAATTGTAAGTGATGGACATGGTAAACTGTGGTAAATTTTCTTTTCTTTATATAGATAGATAAATATATAACTTTCATTATTTAAAGGGCTATGAAAGAGTCTCATAAGTAAAGTCTAATTATGAAAATTTAGGGGACTTTATACCTAAGTAAATATATTATAATCTATTCAGATAATTCCAAGTGAGTTCAAACATGAAAGAGGTAGTAGTCCCTGCATGGTTAACCAGGACTGCATTTTCTGAATGGCTGAGCCCACTTTTGGTATTTGTAATCTTTTCTAGAGGAGTGTGAATAATTTCCTGTTGATCGAGTAAATCAAATGAGTAAGCGTGGAAGCTGAAGATCAGATTACAAAAGGAAGTTTCAGGTCTGTGAATGAAGATGCAGCACGTGATTTTGTTCTTTTTTAAAGAACTAGCTCTCTAGAGTCTTGAATGAGACAGTGACTGGACCAGACCATTATTGTAGTTCAATTTGTTACAAGACATTAATTTCTGTGTAAAGTGAACTATTTTAAAATTCAAGATATGTTGTGGAAAAATAGCTTTTTGCTTCAAAGTATCCACTTAAGTTACTTTAATTAAAAGTAACAACAAAATTTTATGCTGGTTTTGCAATGCTTGTATCAAATTGCTATTTTCATCCAAATCAGGATGATAAAACCATAACCATCATCACTTACGTTAAGCAGCAACTGTAAGAATCTGAATATGTTACATCACTGTTTAAATGACTGTATATCCATCCTTATACACTGTGACTTGTTGGTTTTTCAGTTGTTCTTTTGGGGGTTTTTTAGGTAATTTAGGAAAAAACACATAGGATCAGAACTCTTTCATCTGAGGAAATACTAATTAAATTAATACAACATGATAAGAATAGAACAATGTTAGAAGCCTCCAAAGAAGTTATCTGATCTTTCTTATTGAGAAAGAATTATTCATTGGATAATCAATGAAATGAACAGGCAGGAATTTTCAAGCAGCCATGAAAAAATTGATTGGGTTTTTAGTTTGTTTCTTTTCTGCACCTTTATCATAAGATTATGGACCTCACTGACCCAGGACATATGGAAAGAAAAAAAAAAAAGAAAAAAAAGGACATGGTGGAGAAGGAAAAAGACATTTTTTGAGAACATTTGTGTTGCTGGTGTCAGTCTAGAAGCAGCCTCTGACCCGTTGAGCCCGTATATGTCTGGTGTCTGAACCATATATGAGGAGAGTTAGCACACTGTGCTTGCTCACGCTATTGCTTGTACTTTTCAACAGGCACCTTTTGTTGGGCACTGATCATACTGATTTTCTCCACTGGGACAGATGCCAGCAGTGCCTTAGCCAACAAGTTGCCTTACTATCCCTCTTTGTGTTGTATTAACAAAAATTAAAAGAAGCAGCTTGAAGATTAATTAAAACACGTGAAAAGCAGGGGAAGGCGGGGAATGGTTGGACAGATATTTGGACAGAGCATTGTGGAGGCATCAGAGGAATTTGGTGAACATTGCTTTGCACATGAACATGACTAAAACAGAATTATGGAATCATAGAATAATTTAGATTGAAAAAGCTACTCCCCTAAGCACCCTATTTACACCTTTTAGTTACCTCCAGACATGGTAACTCAACCATTGGAACAGGTTGGCCAGGGAAGTGATTAATGGCATTTTTGGTGAAGAAATATTTCCACATACTCTATTCAAACCTCCTTGGCACAGCTTGAAGCCATTTCCTCTCATCCTATCACTTCTTGCCTGGAAGAGACCAATCCCCATCTTACTACAACCATCTTTCATGTAGTTGTAGAGAGTGATAAGATTTCCCCTGAGCCTCCTTTTTTCCAGTCTAAACAATCCCAGTTCCTTCATCTGCTCCTCATAAGACTTGTGCTCTAGATCCTTCACCAGCTCCGTTGCCTTTCTTTGGACATGCTGCAGCACCTTCCATCTTTAGCAGTTCTCTGCTGGGATAGTCCCCCAGTGATGGGACTTCAGATGGAAAGTGAATTTATATAAGTGTAAAGTGAAAAGAGCAGCAGGTATGTTGAGAACTTGTGGAGGAGCTGGCAGAGTGGCTGCAGTCTGGTGCATTTGAAGTACCTATGTAGTGAGGGCTTGCTTTGGCCACTGGAGGGGTTTCTCTCAGAGCTCCCATCACCTGTGCTGTGAACATGCTCTTCTTTTGATTATTGGTCTTTATACATGGTCCTGCCTGATCTTTCATGGATGAAAATAACTGGATTTAATAGTTAGCAGTTAATTCCAAGGAAAAATAGGTTTACTCGTGTATCTTCCAGGTTTCATGATCTCTCCATCTCAAAAAGAAATCAGTTCAGGACTTCTTTAATCTTCTGTGCCTTCTTTCTTTTTTTGTTTTTGTTGGGTTTTGTTGGTTTTGTTTTTTTCTTTCTTGCTCTCTACGTAAAAATGGTCAGGAAGGCCAAGGCTGGTTGTTTTGGTTGAAGTACTGCAGGATTTGTTCACAGTGTGAGCTTATTATTTTTGTGAGTATATATTAAACAGGTTTAAGCAGGAATGAAAAGTAAACAAAGAATTTTAATTAATCTGATTTAACATCCTTTCTCTTTAATCAGAACCGCCCAAGTCAGAAGCCACTGCCATGGGAGCTTTATTCTGTCATTTCACACACACATTATTTTTTTGGTTATTCATCAAAAACTGAGGAATCTACAGTTATTTAATATGAGGAGAAACACTCTTTGTGATCTTTTATTTAACACCCCCTTCTAAGCACACTTCATGCTTTGTACAGAAGGAATAGAAGACACTGGGTTTTTTTGTTTGTTTGTTTGCTTGCTTTTTGTCATGTTAGTCATCTTTTTACCAGGTTCTTTTTGTCAGTAGTTGATGATATTTTACTTTCATTCCAACTTGTGCAGGTGATTTATTATTATTATTATTATTTCTCCTCCTTTGGTAAGAACAGTTCTGTAGTAAGTGTGGATAAATTTAAATGCCATTTTTCCAAGTCAATTACCTTATTTAATTTGGTTTTGTCTGGAATTTTGAGATCCTACTAATTTTGTTTTTTGGCTAAAGCAACAAACTCAGAGATGATCAGTATTTGGACATGTCACTGCAATACTTTGTGAACAGTGAGAAAAGTTTTGGTTTCTGTTGAAAGCAGTGTTATGGTTTGGATGAAGTTATCAACATTTCTGGTGATTTCTTAAATATATTTACCCATGTGCTCATCTTCAGTTTTTCTATACTGCTTAATATAAATTATGACATTATGGGATTCAATAGGAAAAGAAAAAAATGCCATAGAACAGTGTAGCTAGTTAACTTCTATAGTTTCACATTAAATTCTTTGCCTTTTGTTCCCTTGGTCACTATGATAAATTCACTGTAAGTAGGTTTATCTGACATTGGTTTTGTTCCTGTTAATGCAACCAGGAGGTCTGACCTGCATGTCAAGTGATGGATTTGAAATTTCATCTTTGCTGTGTAGGAGTGTTAATAGCATTATGCTTTACCAGCAGTGCTATTCTTTACAAGTAATTTTGGGGTTTAATATCATTGCTTAATTGAATATTTGTCAGATGCCAACCGAAACTATTGTGTAGAATTTCTGTAACTTAAGTTTTGGAACTGATGAAATCATCTAGTTCAAGTAGTGAGAAGGAATTATGTATTTTTCCTGACAATATAGTTTTATTATGAACAGGCCAAGGGGATGGGGAGGATGGAGTTCTGTGGTGCAGTCAGGTTATGTTATTGACAAATTGGGTTTTGCTGGAATTTGTGTGGCTGTCCACTTGATGTTTTGTTGTTTGGGGTTTTTTTTAATCTTATTACACAGTCATTGGTACCTGTGAAGATGATATCCTAATTAGGAACACAATACAATTAATGCTGTAACAGCCACAATTTTAAAAGAACAAAAGTGGTTTAGTTGTTCTTTGGCTGACATGTTACCAAAAGATAGGAAATCTTGTCTTAAAATGAAAAGTATCTTAATCTGAAATTCAGCACAACATCTCTGATTAAATAGGTAGATGAGTCATTGGAGAAAGTAGTATATTGCTGATGCAATTACGCATTTAACACTAATTCTACAGTGTATCAGAAGGGACAGTGAAGTAATATAAAAAGACCAAGAGAATTTAGAAATATGGACAGAAATAAAAGCTGAATTTGGAAAAGTGCTAAGTTACATCCACACTTGTGAGAGTTTTAATTTATACAGCTCCAGAAAGAGATTTTTCTACACAAATATTTGTTAGAAAGAGAAAATGCCTGAGATACAGCAGTACTGATGGTCATCTGAGAGTAGGAAAAATACTGTAGACATGAATTTATAATGGCATATACTAGTGGAGGAAAATATGAGTTTTCATGCATCCTCAGCCCGTCCTGGCAAAAAGGCAATTGAGACAATGATAGAATTGAACTGCATATATACTTAGTTTGTTTCTGGACACCAACTTTTTTGATATATTTTCAAACTTGAGTGAGCCCAACGGAAAAAACATAATTTGTGTTAGGTGGCTGGAGGGGTCATGTTCTAAGTGAAGAATAGCAGAAATCAATAGAGTATTTAGCTTGCTTAAGAAATAAAAAACGGGATAGAAACACAACATTCATGCTTAATTTGCATTCACGTGTCTGGAAATAGTAAAGGGACCATGATTCTGCTGTTTTCTACATAGATTATCAGAATCAGTGTTGCCTGAGAGAAACAAATTCAGGAAATTATGTGATGTGCTTTTCTGCCTGTGAAGCATTGGACCTTTTGGAATAAAATGCTTGAGGAGGTCTTGATGGAATTGTACATCTTTGGTTTTCTAGCAGTCACCACATCATTTGTAATGCAACTAGTGAACCTTCATTGTGCAGGCAACTACCTTGAGGAGGAGTTAATGTGTGCTACCAATGGCATGGTAAAAAATAGCATCTAAAAAATACATCCTGCACTGTTTGCAGGCATATAAATAAGCTGCATCTTCCCACAGGATCTTGTAAGTTATTAAAAGGCAGTTTAATGTATGGGAGCTAGAAGAGATTTATATCCAGGTGGCATGGGCTGAGACAAAGCAAGTGGATCAAGGACATTGAAAACCTGAGCAACTCCAGGAAAGAGTGAGCCTCCCTACACATCTGCTGCAAATAGCCAAGCTCCCTTTGTTTTCCAGGACATTTAAGTAAATGAATGCTTTTTGCTCATAATCGTGACTGATGTCATACCTCTTTGTCCTGAGGCTGAGAACAAATGTTATTCTTACTTCAACCTTGCAGAGCCTCCCTATCACTTTAGCTCACTTCCTAATAGAAGGTTATTGCTGTATGTACTAGTTAGTCTGATTACTCTTAAGATACTCAAGTTTTCTATGGAAGATGTTGTAATCTCTGAGCTTGTGAAATTATTGCTTAGAAAAATTAAGGATGTGGTAAAAAATATTCGTGTTTGTTTTTTTGGGGCAATTTCTGTGGCTAGTAGACTTTCTCCTTTCTGAAGAAGAATATTTTAGATAAAATGCTTAGTTTCTAGCTAAAATGTATTCCTAATCTGTGGCTTTAGTTTTTAATACAATATCAGAGCTGAACTTGTAGTTATGTTTTAAAATGCTGACTTTCTTTTAGAGGAGAATCTGTTTTGTGTGGTTGTCATTAAAATCAAATACAAGAGTGGAGAGTTCTAAGATCAATCAACTGAGATCACATATAAAACTCCCACTTTTTTGTACAATTATTACATGTGTCTATTTTTTATCTTGCTATTTGATGGGGAAATTAGATTTTCCTTTTTAAAAATTATTTGGAAATAATTTGAAGGAGTACTTTGTTTCCCTTAAAGTCAGCAGCAAAATCTTGCTTTAGTAAGGTGCTGGTATACTGTTTCATGTAGGTCAATGAGGTCACAACCTGGAATATTAAATAAGTAGCTTTTTTCTCTTATCCCTTATATGAGATGTCTTGAAACATTTGCATTTTCATTATATTTTATGGATTGTCTGAATCTGACTTATTGTACGCTAAAGTGGGCTTGTGTGAGAAAGGGCTGACATATATGACACAACATTGCAGGAAAAATTTAAAGAAGCTTTGGCATACTGCATCATCTTGGAAGACTTAAAAGGGAAGATAATGGTTCTTACAGTTTCTTGCCTTGATGTAGTTTTGTTCCCCTTAATCATCAGTGGTAGAATCCTCCTGGTTTGCATAGCAGCTAACACCAAGAGCTATGAGTGTGCAGAAAGGGGTTTTCAAAAGCACTAAATAAATACAAATTGATCAGTTAAGTGCCCAGTACCCCTGAGGGAAATGGTGATGGCTTAAAGGCTTTTTTAAGCAAACAAACTAAACCAGTACTTTCCTATCTTCCATTCACTTCCTCAAACCACTGACCACTATAACTTTGCTGAGCAATTGTGAGAGTTTTAGGGCATAGCTTAGGCACATATGTGCAGAAGTTTTAGATGTTGTTACCCATAGCCTCCTACCCTATGGCAGACTTGGCAAGAGTTGTTAGTATGTAAGCCCCCTCAGCACAGTTCCATTTGCAGTGCACTTTGTTTGCTCAAACCTAGTGTCACTGGCAGCTTCAGCTCAGATGCTTAAAACCAAATTTTGTGTGGGAAGGAGTGAGCCATAAATGTGTATTCACTTCAGCTGCTGTGTGGTAGGACAGGCAGCACACCAGAAAAAAGAACTGTATACAGTGAAAATCTTACACCCCCACAGCAAGATTGCCACAAAACATCTGCTAGTAGTTTGACAGCTGTGGAGAAGCTAGATTATTTACTGTGTTATAGGTGAGGTTGTTGATAGTGTGGAAAGCTGCAATTGATAATTGGTGCCATGTAGTGGTAGTGGTAGAAACATATGTCCACATGGTTATTAGTTGGGCTTGTCTTTTTTTTTTCCCAAGAGATGTTGGGAGATATTAACAGGATTGAAATTATGCATGCACTACTCTGCCAATAATTTTAGTCATGTTGTTACATCAGTCATGTACCTTTTATGTTTATTAGTGTCTCATACATGTCATCCAGATAGAAACAGAATAACTTTAGCATGCAAAAGATTTCCATGTATATATGTAAGGATTCCCATTCTATTAAGTGCCATTGTGATACAGGCTTGATCCATATGAGGATGGAGAATGAGCAGTGTGTCAGTCCCCTTTCCAATGATGCTCAACCTGTGTTTTTCCTACTGTTGTTTCATCTACTGTAATTTCAACCTATTACCAACTCCAGAGGCATACACTACAGTGCAAAGCTTAATTATATCCATCTGAAGAAAAGTGCTGATGAATCAGCTCTTCACCAGGCTGAATATTAAAATGGCTCAAAATAAGATATTTGTGGCATTTACAGATGTAAAAGATTCTGTGGTTGCCCAGCAACCAGGGGAGAAAAAGCAAACAGAGAACACTGTTCTTCGTTAGTCATTGGGAGCACTGATGCTTCTTTGTCACTAGCAGTAGTCCGAAATGGAAGACCACCTATACTAGTGTAGGTTTCTGCTCAGATGAACACATCTACCTCCTTCTGGACTTGCTGACCTTTGCAAAAGGAAGGCATCATTAGCTGATAGATCAATCGGTCATAGAAGCACTCACACAAATTGCTGGCTGTGTAGCCAGCCTTGCTAAGGACAATGTGTGGAAGGGGAGTCATCTCTGTAGCTACTTCATTGAACTGTGAGTCAGTGCCTCTTAGCATTTACCTGGGCTATGTCTGTGCTTGCTATTGTCTCATTAGACACCTGTCAAGGTGATGAATAGTTCATCACAGACATCAAGCCTAGATCTTTCTGGCTGTGACTGAAGCTCACTTTTTAAATTCTTCCCCCCATGACTGCAGACCATTATTCCCTTCCTGCTTGGAGCAGGTTTTCATGTTTTGGTAGGATGTTAATATCTTTACCTCCATCTCTTCTCTGTGTATTTTGCATCCCTTTAACATCTATTTGTAGGTGTCACTGCTGCCTGACTTCTGATCATCTGGATTCTGTCCAGGTGGTCTGCATTGTGGTTGACAGCTACTCCAGCTATGACTTTACCTGTGCTGAATGAGTGGAGCTCCTTTCCCAAGGAGCTGCTCAGGTTGCAGGACTGCATGCCCACCTGGCACTTAACCCAACAGTGAGATGCATGTGGTTGCTGTGCCAAGGCTCACAGCAATGTGTGGAGCTCTGGTTGCTGGAGGATGCTGGAGGTGGGTCACTCTGTGTGCCTCCCAGCTATAGCCTCACCCACTATGTCTCCAGATCTCTCTCTTAATACATCCCAGACAACAGTATGGTCTTAGTGACTTCTGTTCAACTTATGATCCACAACAGCTCACATTTCTACTGAAATACTACTGACTCCATATTAGCGTTACTGGGTTTTCCCTCCAGCACTCAGGACCTTTCAGTTAAGCTCGTTGAACAGCTTCCAGCCTTCCCATCAAGGGGTTGGTGAGACAGCACAAGCTCAGGTTGGACAGCTGTTTCTGCTTTCCCTAGTGTAGCAATTTGTATACTGAGTGCCAAGTGAACCAGGAAAGAGAAGTACATAATCACACAGGGAAATTATGGCATTGCCTAGGGATGGGGAGAGAGTGAACTGTAACAGGTGCCTAGTGATTCACAGGAGTAATGCCAGATTCCTCTCCTCTGGCTTTAATCCCAAGGAGACTGAGTGCTGAAATGGTGAAACAATAATGGAAATTTTAAAAATTAGTCTCATACTAAAGAAATGGAAGTTAAATTTTCAATATGTATGAAAATTCAATATTGAAAATTCATCTTGCTGTAGTTGTATCAACGTGGTCTGTAGGTCTGTAATGTGTGCAGAAAGGCTTTGGTTTACTAATGTACTTGGTATTTGATGCTGCCATCAACTCTTCCTTCTTTACTTAAGTTTGGTTTTACTTTTTTTCAGTGTAGAGTAAGACAAATCCCATAGCTTCTTTCTTTTTTTTCTTGGGTGAGTTCTTCTGCTGGTAAGAAGAAGAAATATATAGGGCAGTATAACTTTCCTAATATTCTGGCTGGTACTTAACAACTAGCTTGCCAAATGAGTATTCATCCCTGGCCCCACAATGTAGTCATTCTTATAAGTCTGTGCTGTGTAACTGGCCTTTGCCCTTGCGAAGTGAATTCCTTCCACACACTTTTATGGCCTGGATAAGACTGTGATTTAAAAAAAGAAAATCTTGTAGGCTCATTTTTTTTTTGTTTTGTGAACTGAAATGTATAATGTCTATATATTAACTTTTCTAATTGTGAAAGCCTCAGACTGTATAGATCTTTCTAAAGCTTCAGATTGACAGAATGTTTTTTCTTACTAACTTTTGCTTTAAAATGCTTGTCCAAGCAACAAAATACAGTTCCAGGGCTTCATTAGTGTCAGTATCCCAGAAACACTACAGGCAAAGCTGAAAATAAGTGCTGTGAGGAGTATTTGTAGCCACTGTTGCTGTGCAGTATTCTGCACTTCTGCACATCAGGGAAGAAGGTGAGAGTCCTGGGGCTTGTGCTTCCATGTCACTTAAGTGCTTTTGGAAATTTTCCTCAATGTGTTTGAGTATGAATTCAGAAATCATTCAAAGATGCTTAAACAAATCTCTCTGTATGTCAGAAGTTTACCATAACTATGCTAAAAGTCTGAAAATGAAGACTTTAGGAATAATAATGTAACATTTCGGTAGTGTCTGTTTGGCCCACAGGGACTGTTTTTTTTTTTTTCCTCCTGAGTAACATTACTGAGCGATAACAACACTTAAGCAACACAGCTTTTTCAATTTCCTTCATTATAGGTGTTTATCTAGAATTGGAGCAGTACAATTGTTCCTATAATTTAAGGCTTTGAAAAATGATTCAATAAATAATTTTTTTAAACAGAAGTAATTTTAAAAGATTGGAGCTGACTAGGTGCAATCACTGCTCTTTGTTTTTTTCAGTCATTTTTCCTCCTCTGCTGCCTTTGTTTTCTTTGCTGTGCAGCTACCTCCTGGCCATCTTTTTCATTGTTTATGCATTCCCCACTTGCTGTATTCTTTCTTATCTTAGTTTTACTGTTCTGTTGCTGTTTGATGCAGCATTGCCAGCTCCTTTGATTTGCTTAAACAAACTGCACTGCAAAAGCAGTACCTCCATGCTGCAGGTTTGATTTGAAAGTCTGGGACCTGCCTGAGACACTGTTGTCCTTCAGCACCAAGAATAGCAAATATTTTAAGGACATGCTGCTCAGCAGCTGTGGGGTTTTATCTCATATGACTGGTCAGCAGGATTTTCCCTCAAGACTTCAATCTGTAGGCTCATAAACTCTTTTATAAAGTGTCTGGCATCTGCTCACAGGAAGGTGATTCAGGGATAAGCGAAACTTATGTTGGTAAATGAGATTATTCATAGGTGGTTTTTAATAGAAGACCTTGTATGGTGAATAACAGTTGTAATTAACTGTGCTTTTCCCAACAGTGGAAGAATTCCAGCAGAAGAAATAATCCGTTCACCTCCACATGAGTGCAGACATACCTGGGGTGCTGCTGCTAATTTTCAGTCAGAGCAGTTTCCCTGGTAATTTTAATAACATTGCCAGAAAGCTCCTGGGGAATTCAAGGTGAACAAACAGATCTGCACACAGCAGAAGCTGCACCATCTCCCAGCACAGCCCTTTTGCCTTGGCTCGGAAAGAAAGCAGGTGACATAGGTCAGAGTAATCCATTACCTGTCAGAGACCAGATGTTGCCCAGGACCTGTTTCTACCAGCCAGGCCAGAGTGATTTTGTGGATGTGTGAGGACGAGGAAGGCTGAGCAAAGCAATGGAGCTGGAGAGCACAGGTACAAGAGCTCCAGGATCTGTGGGAGGTGCTCCTCTTTGGTCTGAGTTGTGGTGTGATATCTACTGTCTTTCCTCTAAGAGGTGCAAGGGCCTCTCCCCAGGAGATGAACCATCAGGAGGGACTGTGAGATGAAGTGAAAAGACTGGATGTGGCACTTAATGCCATGGTCTGGTAACCGTGGCAGTGTTGGATCACTTGATGATCTCGGAGGTCTTTTCCAACCCAGATGATTCTATGATTCTGTGATCCTGTAGGTACTTATTCAAGTTAGCACTATCTTGCTGTGCCTTTGCTTTCAGATTGAGTATTAATAATGGCAGTAATATTGAAGCTGTCTGCAATGGAGAATGCACACAGTCTCAGTGTCTTAAAACATTTTGATTCAGTGAAATTGGTCAGGCAGTGCTATTGGCTAATTCAAGTGGGATTGACATTCAGTTTGTCTGCATCTGCTGTGGCTTGATGGTTCCTGCAGACCTGACCTTCTGCAGGAAATACTGAGCAATGGCCATTTGTCCAGAGGGGATCAGGATGCTTTGCAGAGCATCCACCACCTTGCAAAACCCGATACAAGGAAGTTTTAGCAATTCATTGGGTGGTACAGAAAAACAGTACTGATTTATATATTTGCATATGAAGATAATTTTGGACTAGTCTGTGTATAAAAGAAGCAATGATACAAAATGCAGAATGCAGCGTGAATTAGACTTGAAAACCAGTAAATTCATCAAGCCAGAAGTAAAAAAAATGGTGGGGATTTTATGGTTAAAAAGCCAATTAAAGCTTTACAGAGCTTATAGGACAGATTTAAGCTTAAAACCTCCACGCAAGCTTGCGGAACATATACCAAAGCAGAAAATTAGCAACAGCTTGCAATAGCTAATTCTTTTATCCAAAGTGAACTTTGTCATCTTAAATTGTTACTGTTTATAATGTGAATTGTCTACACTTGTTTGAAAGGAAAAGCTGGGGCGGGATAGATAATGGGGAAATGCATAGGTAACTGCATGTGACCAAACAACAAAAATAAGTAATCCTGATCCAGCAGGTGGTGGTGTAATGCCAAGTTCGAGGATGATAGTGAATAATTTTGCTTAAAACCAAATTCTTGTATTATAATTTGCCTGCTGTGCTTACAAAGGTCTATAAATCTGTCTTGTTAAAGACTTTGTTTAGAAGCAGTTTCTGATACCATTGGTGGGGAGGAGGAAGTGGATTTTGTGGGCTGAGGATTCATAATCCCAACACTTTGAAGGATCCTTCTTTTTTTTTTTCTTCTATTCTTCAAGGAGAAAACGTTGGGAACCACAAAATATTTTGCAGCTTTTAAAAGAGCAAGTTGTTGGCATATAAGCTGAAGGATGCATTGTTGTGCTGCTCCTGAATATACAGAGCTGGAAAAGAGATGCAACAAAATGTTTCAGTAAGATTAGCTTCTCAATAGATGATACTAATAAATTTCAGTAGGTGATGGGAGCAGTTGCTAATGCAAACAACCAAAGGTGTATACTTCAGTAAGGGGTATTGGAGGCATTACCTATGAGCAAAGACACTACTTCTATTCACTGTGTACAAAGTGCTTAGTAAAGTGTCTTACTCCTCTTTAGACGCAGCAAAAGTATGATTAATATTAATAAAAGTAACAATATCTGGCAAATAGCATTTATTAACCAAGTGTATTGGGAAAAAAGAGTGTCTCAGGAATACTGCATGTCTGTGACGCATTGTAAACTTCTCTGAGCTTAAAAATCTACACATTCTTAAGTGTGCGGTTGGAACAACACAAGCAGTACTGTCCATGTGGATTCTGACAAGCAACAGCTATGGATACTTCTGGGTCAAATGGATCTCCCGGTCTTTCTTGTGATTGCTGCTGGATTTGTTAGGATAGATCAGTGATACAGACTCTGTGTTCACCCTCTGAGTAACTGGCATTGATCTGCATCAGTTTTGGGAAAAGTTGTCTGAAATGTTTTGCATTTGCTCTTAATACTTTTTCTTATCAACAATTATTACAGAAACTCCGATGATAAACCAAAGTTTTTATCTCAATGCTATGTTACGCCACTTCATCTGATTCTGCTATTCGCCTTTATCTTTCTATTGTTATGAATTCTTGGCTATTCTCAGGAACTAAATGTTTAAAATTCGATGTGCTGTTAAATGTTTGCTTCTATTTGCCAGCTGAATTTATCTGTTAAATAATCTGTCAGGAAAAAAGAAATCCCTTGATTCATACTAATTCTGTTGATTTTAATGGAAGATAGACTTAGAAACTTACTTTCTCATTACTTCACTTAAGGCTTTTAGAAGGAAAAAGAAAGACTAGGATTCAGAAAATGAGTTAGCAAAACTGTGACTGAAGTAGCACAGTCAAGACGGAGTCTGAGATCTGGAGACAGTTATGAATGGCCCAGACTGCAGAAGGTCAGTCATCAAGGCTGTCCTTGAAAAAAGAAAAAAAGAGCAGAAAAGTCTGGTTCTGGTAAAAATTTCTTCCTTTTAGAGCTGGAAATGTGGTCCAGGATTTATGAATCACAACATTCTTCAAAGTTAACGAATAATTATGAAAACGTGTGTGTGCATCATGCTAATTAGCCTATGCTAATCGTGTGTCTGGTGTCAATTTTTCCACTAGTTCAAGTAACGGAAAGATAGGGCATCCTGAAATATTTCACCTGACTTGATTAGCAAAGTTTCAGTATGATGCTGTGAGATCAATTTTTTCTCTGTTTGCTTTCACTTTAGAAGTAGCAAAATAGAAAGAAATGCTCATTTAAATTGAAATTACTATGATAGAAAAGTGGAGTAATTTGCAAATCCTAGAATTCAAGTTGCCTGTAAAACCTGCATGTAACCTGGTTTGTGTAGGTGGAGTCATTAGGGTTTCTGAATCAGGGTCACTGCAGCCTTCGAAACCAGTCAGTAGCTGATTAGGTCAAATCAGTGTGCCTGACATCTTCTCCTGTGTGTTTCTACGCATCACTGGCCATAAAATACTTTTGATCCTGTAGTTACCCTGCAATAAATTTTAGACCTATTTAAAAAGACAAAAAATGTACCAGGAGAACACAACATGAGGTGGAGGATGATGCTCATGTTTTAGTTTCTGCAGTTGCTGAAAATTTCTTAGCTATATTTCCCCTAGACCATACCACAAAGGAGGGAGAAAACAGTGGTGTTATTTTAGACACTGTGTGCTATGTCAGAAGACACATGACTCAGGAACATGAGAGATTCAAATGTTACTGGGAATGCCCATGCTACACCCAGCTGTATAGATGTTTTTGTCTATAACCATTCTCAGAGGAAATTTGAGGTAATCATGTTAGACTTGACAAGGGGAAAACTATGAGCTAACTAGGAGAAACTCTGAGCAGGGTCTGCCTGCATCTACCACACAGCTCTTTGTTACATCTGTCCATAGTTCCAAGATAGGAATAAATTGCAGCCACCGTTACAAATGCTCCACTCCAGGAAGGAAGTACAACAGTGTTATTGTACCAATTGAAGAGGTGCCCGATTTTCTCACCACTCACTCAGCTACAGAAAGCTGAGCAGCTGTGTAGGCCTAGTCTACAGGCCTGTATTGATAAGAAGGTGACTCAGGGCATTTAGAAAGCAATGGATGTAGATTCATATCTCTGTCCCAAGGTGTTGCTACAACTGTGAGCTCTGGGAGGAGCTGATACTGCAGCAGGCTTCCAGCAGCATCTTTGTACCTTCTGCTTTAGATGCCTCTGTTGTTTATACAGTACAAATAGAGCTGTTGCTGCAGAGCCATTGTAACAAAACAGAGTTTTTCTTATGTGGCATGACTTTAAGCTTGCCTACATCCGTGTACTGAGTGCTGTGTTGTTTTTATTCCTTTTATCCATGATTACATGCTTTCTTTATAAATAGACAGGCTGAAGAACATGCTTTCTTATTTACATAGCTCTGTGTGTAAAGCCAGTTTGCAGTGTTACAATATGTTTTAGTCTAATATGTTCACAGCTATATTGTTATCCTGCATGTGAACCAAATGTTGATCATTCAGATTTATAATTCTCCTTAGGCAGGCAATTTTAGAACTTTCTGTGTTGCTTTGTTTTCTTTTGCAAAGTCAGACTAGAGGTTTTCTAAGTCTAACTAGGTTTGATACAAGCCATAGGAAGTGATTTTCTAGTTAGAGATGATTTTAAATGCAATTTGATTGTTTAAGACCACAGTTTAAGACCACTGATCAGGAGTATCCTCCTGATACTCCCTATGACCCTATTAGAAATAGAAAAGGAATGAGCCATTGTGTAGCAGTCAAGCAATATGTATGAGCAGTCATAAATACAGTTCTTCAGAAGACTTTTTAAACAGAGGTTTCTTCCTGCCTTATGGTTGTCAAAGTAGTAATTATTCTTTAAGTGTAATAGTTGAATAATATTTGGAACAATTTTCCATTTCTGAAGTTAGTTCTAAAGTAACTGAATTCATAGTGAAATGTTTTTGTATTTAAAGAAAAAAATCGATGCACTTCTTACCATATGCTGAATAATTACTTTTTCATAGATATGGAGAACAAAAAAATCCAAAAAACATGTCCCTTTTCTGCAACTGATTAATTTCACTTTGCAGACAAATATCTTAGGTTTTCTTGTCATGGAAGAAATGTCAGATGAAGACAATATAGAAATTGAAGACTTTTAAAGAGATAAAACCTTAATATCTTACCAAATAAGAAGAGAGTAAGTACTCTGTGTGTGAAACTTACAGGCAATGTAGTTGTGAGTTATTGCAAGGAGAGACAAGTGGATAGGAATGAAAATACAAAATCTTCTTTGAAAAATGCAGGGTAATACAATGAGGAATTTCAAGATGAATGAGGTGAAAGCTCTAATTTATCAGATGAGATTAAGGCGTTTTCTCATGAGCACAACTGTGAATATGTTGCATTAGTCAGAGCATGCCTGAAGCTTTTATGACCTCTTAAGACAAGGAAAGTATTAAGAATATATTTCTAGATTACTGGTATTTTGATGTTTTGTGAGGAAATTATTACCACCATGTTTTCTTAAATATGTGTGAGTGATAATATGAGTGCAGACACATTGGTAAATTGCAGAATTTATATTCCAGATTCTCTCAGTTTTTCTTGCCTAGGATTCAGTCTGGAGTAAGTCCGAACTGAAGAGAGTTTGGTGCTCTCATATTAGTGTTCCCTAAGCCACTGCATGTATTGCAAAGGCAGTACAGACTGCACTACATTTATGCTGTGTTTGCAGCCATCATCTGGAAAGCTCCAAGAACAAAGCCAGACTTTAGGTTGACTGTTTGACCATTCCAGACAATGCTATGGGTTGCTGTATGAAACCTCTGTTTATGCAGCACCCTACTCACACAGGGTCTAACTCTTCTCTTGTACTTCAGTTCATAAACATCCCTGCTTAGAAGATTCTCTAACAAAATATTTTTAAAGGAGTAGCAAGCATATATTGTGCATACCATCTCAACCTCCAGTGAAACTTCCATTTAGTGTAAACATCAGGCAAGTATTACAGCCTTCTTCCTGTGAAAAGAGTGATGAATTCTGACTTCAGGGGCAAATACAGCTCAGTTACAGTCAATGGCAAAACTCCAGCTGACTTGAGCGGAACTAGGATTTGACCCTTGGTGTTCATTGCATGTCTAGCTAGCTAAGGACGGAATAAAGCCTGGAAATCCATGTGTTTATACTTTGCATTTGTTCCTCAGATAACTTTCTGTCAGCTCCTTAAAGCAGTCTGTGTTTTTTTTCAGCTCAGGAACTTGAAATGCTGCCACATTCATGCTTGGAAAAACCCAAGGCTTTCACTGTAGTCCTACACTGAAAAATGAGTATATGGTTCAGACTGGTACAGCCATGGGTGTTTGTTTTAGAAATTAAAGCATGTCCTTACTTTTTCTTATTCTTGCTTGCCTTGCAGAGTGTACCCACAATAGAGCAGTTGTGCATTCTGTCCACTGTAGCCATCAGTATATCTTTCCTTCTCCTTATCTTCTATAAAACCTTGCCAGAACTCCACTTGATGGATCACTAACACCTTTAAACCACATGAAATAATGACAAGGAGATTGTACTGTTTCAGTATATCTCAGACTTTGCCAGCAGAACCTTATAAGGGGGAGAGGCATGGAATGCTCCCTGCCACCACTCTCCTCATTTGAGATTGCAAAAGTAAGTCTCTCTGAGCCAGGATGAGAAGAAGTGATGTATATCACGGGTGGGAGTGGGAGTCTTAGACAAAATTTATTAAACAAGCCCTGCCGTTGAGTCATGACATGCAGAAGGGAGTCCCTTGCTTTCTAAACTCCTTCTCAGAGATGAGTCTAGATGCAGCTGAATCCAATCTTAGCCTTGGATTATGTCAAGGAGTTAAATTTAAGGAATTACAGAGGTGTGATTGAACCACTTTTGTCCCGCAGGTTTTAATGATTGGCAATATGAGAATATTTTAAAACAAATCCTTTATTATTAAAAATGATCAGACAAAAGATCTTAATCAGAATTATTTACTACACAATATAAATGCTAAAATTACAGTAATATAGTATAAGATAGGACAGTGCACTATACTGAAGCAATTATTGAAACAATTATATTAAAGCTAGCAAAAAGAAAATAATCATAAAGTAGAGAGTTGATGTAACTCACCCATACCAACACTCATGGGGAGATCTCTTTCTCTCAACCTTGAGGGGTATCGTTGGAGGTCATCCCCACCCAAGGATGAGGGCATCCCCACCCAAGGGAGCAATCTCCACACATACCCCAAGAAGGGTTACATTAGAAGAACCTGACTGTATAAAAGAGGACTGGACTTTTATAGTATAAAGTGACTGACTGCTAGTCACAAATTTATAGGCCAGCTAACAGCTAATCTGTCAAATCCTGTTTCAAAAAGCAGGATATGTATCTGAAGTCCGGTGACCTGGGCTAGTTTTAGCATAATTCAACACCAAGACAGCACCCTANCTCACCCATACCAACACTCATGGGGAGATATCTTTCTCTCAACCTTGAGGGTTATCACCCAAGGATGAGGGCATCCCCACCCAAGGGAGCAATCTCCACACGTACCCCAAGAAGGGTTAAGTTAGAAGAACCCGACTATATGAAAAGGGACTGGACTTTTATAGTATAAAGTGATTGACTGCTAGTCACAAATTTACAGGCCAGCTAACAGCTTATCTGTCAAATCCTGTTTCAAAAAGCAGGATATGTATCTGAAGTCTGGTGACCTAGGCTAGTTTTAGCATAATTCAACACCAAGACAGCACCCTAGAGCCAGCAGTTGAACTTGCATGATAGCTTGCATGATGGCTTGCATTGCATGCATTCTCTGGTTGGATTCGGGGTCTTATCAGGGTCAGTCCTCCTGCTACAACGTACATGTCTTGCAACTCGTTTCTCAAAATGTACATCTTCAGGTGCCTCAGAGCAAACCACACCATGTATCTACTAGGTGACTAGAAACAGAATTTCAAAGGAAAATTGGAGAGTGCAGTTTTATTCCGGGGAATTCAGAAACTAGGGCACTAAACATGCCTTATGGAATTAGAGACACAGTTCTTTTGGTCCAGATTGAGTTTTGGATGCTAGCAGCTCGAAATTGCTTTTCATTAGTAAACCAAGTAGCCTTCATTCTATCTGTACAGGACAGCAACTCGTTATCTTTAACTTTTAAAAAACACCTTAAACATTTTTACTAAATGTTTTTCATAAAGAGCTTTGAATAGGAGCCTATACAGGAATGTGTTATCTGACTGACCAGCCTGTCATCTTTAAATGCCATTAGAGATGCTTGCAAAGAACCCATTTTATTCTGACTACTTGGATATATGTAGGAAGAAATTAAGAGAGAAATTAAGAAATTCAGAGAATGAATTTGTTTGGAAGATCATCAAGACAAATACTTTATCTAATCCAATTTAAAAATAAATTAAGGACTCCCCATTTAATCCTGTTTGGCTTCAGTGATGTGGTCTGTTTGCCTCTGACTTATATAAACTGTTTATAACCTGCTTTTTCCAACAATTGGAGCATGAAAGGAAGCACTATTTAAATAGTGGACATTATTGTGACCTCTGCTAGAAAGACCAAAGAGAGCAAACATCAACTAAGGGAAGAAGAATGTGGCAGCAAATGATTTTTTAGGATGTTGAAATATTGCAAATAAAGAATCCTGTTTTTCTGGATTCTGGGGATAGAGGAGCTTGAGAGGAAGTGGCCTTGAAGAGACCTTGACGGCATTTACCATAACATTGCCCTTACATGAAACACTTTCTACCTTTGGTACATTGTTTCCAAGTCTTCCTGTCAGCTAAACCACCAGCTGTGCTGAGTCTTACTGTCAAATTACTGAGAAGTATATGAGGTAGGTTTCCACATATGTTACTATGCTTGTTATAGGACGAACTTGTGGGAGAGTAAAAGGAATTGAATGAAAGCATAAGCATGGCATTTTAGCTAGAGGTACAGTAGGTGAAAGTATATATGGATGGAAATTTGTGGTTAGAAGTGAACACCGAAGGGAAATGAGAGGATGAGAACTAAATAAATGCATGGCAGTGCGACAGAAAAGCTGTTGAGTTGAACATGCAGTAAAGGGGTCTTGTTTACTTAAATTCTTGTTAGATTGTTAAAATTAAGAGAATGGATAAATTTTCTTCCAACTATTCTGCTTTCTGACCCCATATTGTCTCTCCTTGCTCTCAGTCTCTGTGATACCATCAAAACCTGTATCTTTGTGAAAATGTGGCAGGAGCTGAGCCCAGAAAATACATTGGAAATGCAGCTCCCCTCCTGACCATCTAGGTTTAATTTCTAGAGAGCTTTGAGATTAAAAAAGATAAAATTGTTCAGTTCAGTGGAAGCAGTAGAATCAGTGGAGGAATTAATTGGAAATTAAGAGAGAAGCATACAGAAAAAGTTATTTGAATGCAGGCCATGCATTAATCTAGCCATACTTTGGTTTTAGATGATAGTTTGAAATACATGAGGAAGGAGCAGGATGATGATCTTCAAAGGAAGAGTTTGACTTAAACAGCACCAGAAATGCAGAAGATTAGTAAATTGTTAACCTAAAGATGTAGACTTGCAGATTAAGGGCTGAATCACAGATCCCAGGGAAGTTCACAGGTAAAGTACACACATCAAAGTTTATTCATGGTTAGATCAGTGATTTTAAGCATTATAGTTCAGTCAGCTGTCATTGGCAGACATCAAGTTGTGTTAGTACTCTTACTTTTGATGGGCACTCCAGAGATGAATACCATTAGGACAGATTTACTGTCTCTCTTTATCTGTGTGTTCCCATACAGAGAAGCTATCCAGACTGCGTAAGCAGGCAGTACAGACTTGCTGGCAGTGGGAGGTGCACAAGTTGGGGTGCAGGAGGTGTTGCATTTCAGGGTAACTTGAGTGCAGGACAGACATGCCTGAGAGTCTCTTGCTGCCCCTAAAACCCTACTAGCAGCACAAGACCTGGATGTCTTTGGTTCAGTGAAGAGCTGTAGTGCTTGAGAAAACACAGTCACTTAGAGATTGAGGACAGCAACAGAAAGTGACCAGGAGGCAAAGTCTGAATCCTGCATGAATAACCCCAAGGGTCTTAAGGAGCTCTGTATTCTCTGATAAATGGGATAAAATGTCTCAGAGGTTAATTTGGCAGAGACCATTTTGATGGGATTCTCTTTAATGTGATTTATTAATTAGGGCAAATAATATTTTGTCTCTTAGATTTATGTTTGATACCTATCTAAATGTTTGTTTCTTCTCCATCTCCATGGAGTGTCATAGCCATTTCTCAGAATAATGTGTCTGTAAAGGTCTAAGTAACATGTCAGGAACAATATGTTAGTATAGCTCTTAACTGATTGTTGCCACTGAGCTTAATGAAATTTCTTTCTTGCAACTTAATCTCATGTTTTAGAAGTAAATCCTCTATGCAAAGGTTAGAAATTAGTAAACAAACTATGTTAAAATTAAATAAAAGAAGACATCTCTCACTTCAGGCAAATGTCTGTGTTTATGATTGGTGACTGAATACATTCTAAAAAATGATTTTGTGATACGCTACTTAAATTCTGTGGAAAACAAGTTTTTATGTTACATTTATGATTACAATTAAACTGACTTGTGTTAGTTACAATAATACAATGGCACTGATGTTTCAGAGAGGTCTCCTAATATACTCCAGGATGACTTAAAGGGCCAGAAGTCTCTGAATTTGTTTTAGTGTGTTTTTAGTGAACTCTTCTGCAGGGGAAAACAGCCTTCTCTCTGCAGTTTCATTTTTAGTATGATAGTTGGTTTTAAAATTTTGCTGAAATATTAAGATGTTGGAATGAAAAATACTGTTTGTTTGAATAACTGAAGGTTTCTAGCATGGCATTATAGATGGCTTCAGTCTTTTTTGCATAATATTTGTCCAGTTTAAGGGCAAGTCTAAGTAAATAAGTTTCTTTCAAAACCTAACAGTGATAGATATGCATAAATATGAGCATAGACGAATGATACATTTGTCATGAACAAACTATTTTTCAATAGAGGTCTGGCTTCTTCCTGAGAGCATTTCTCAAGTACCTCTATAAAATTTTCAGTCCTCTGCAACCTCTGCAGTCATCTTGTGTACATGATGTCCTTTGAGTGCTTTTTTTTTTTTGAAAACTGTCCCATCAGCAACAGGATGCTTTGGCAATCTTTGTTCATCTGTTAAGACATTGTGTCTCTGGAGCAATACAAGGTATGAGGTTTGTGCAAACCTAACAACCTTTTTCTGATCCAGTGTATGAACATTGTAGAAAATCACAGATCACAGATCCATCTAACCTTAAAATGTGTTGTTTCTCAGAGTGGCTACTGTCAGATATTTTGAGAACAATGTAAGAAGAGGACACATAAAAATAGGGGTTTCCTGGTAGGGAATTACTTCCTTGTTCTTAGAATTCATTTGCTTAGTGTCTTGGCATTTTTCAGTGAGGAAGAGTACACCAGTACCTCAAATCACATAAATGGGGGAAGGGGAAGCAGCCTGACTGTCTGAAGAGGAAGAACGGGCTGTGGAAAGCAGCTGCTGGATAAAGTGCTGTGATGGCAGGAACCCCTTTGAGTACACGTCAGCCCCACAGACTGTAGAGTGCTGTGGCTCTTCCTTGCTGGGAGAGCTCCTGACGTGTTTCACAGATGAGGCTTAGCAGCTGTGCTAGAACAGGTAGTAACAGGGCAAAGTCAGCTTGAGCACAAACTAACATTGCTGCCCTTGCAAAATGCTGCAAGTGTCCTAATATATTTTAGTCACAGTTTTCATTTTCTCTATGAACCTATCCACACATAAAGGACAAATACTTTTCTGTAACAGTCAGCAGTGCCCCACCTACATGATATAGACAGTATTTTTTATAACTCTTTGTGGATTTTTGTTGGGTTTGTTTCTTTTAACTCCCATTACTTGAAATGGCTCCTTAGAAACTTCCAAGTGGCATTTTTCACCCTGTCATATTTTTCTTGCCAGTGATTTGTTCCCGTGCTTCCAGTGGAGGCAAAATTTCAGGCAATTTTGTAGTTGTTTCCCTCTTAAAGCCTCCACATAATGACTGATGCTGCAAACATTGTCCACACAACTCTGAGAGTATGGTTTGACTTATACTTCCTCTCTGACTGCAAATATTTTCAGAAATTGAAGTTCACATATTGTAGCTATAGCTTAAAGGCTGTTTGTTTCAGATCGTATTTTACTGTTTCCTGGCAACAGAGTGGTCAATGTTTTTTGCCTTAATATCTCTTTAGCAGTCTTAGTTTTGGCAATACATTTCCAATTGTTAAATAGGTGAAATTTAGCACAAAAAATGCCTATGCATTCTTTTTAGAACATTATGTATTAACTTGTTCTCTTTCATGTATAACTTCTCATGTTGAATACTTCTCCTGTGCTGTAGCTTCTGCATCTTTAGCCAAAGGTGAAAGCCTAACTGATGTCTTGAATATAAATAATTGCTGCTCTCTGGATTAGGGTTCCATCTCATCAGGAAGTAGTTTCTCAAATACTGGTAGTTATTAAATGTAAATGCTGCTGAATAGTAAATATATATAAAGGGATAAACCAAAGTAACCCAACATTAGCTTCAGGGAAAAACATAAAAACATACTCTATTTCTTTGTATAGGATATGTCTGAATGTAAGTCTTTGATGGCTCACTTCTTTAAATGTTGACTTGTACTTTATTTTCTTTCTTTTTTCTTAATGTTCAGTAGTCCTGCTTCCACCCAGATCTAAGTGAATGAAAGCATGTGCATGCAATGTGTTGTATAACCCTCCTTGAGTAAGTGTCTTGTGTGCAAGCACTATAGTAGGTCATATCAAAGGTCCATGTACTTCAGTATCTTCACTCATTAATGACTGTAAACTATTTCCTAAGGAGGAGTAATATCAGGACAAGCCCATACTGACATCTGTTTCTAGTACTATAGCTGCATCCAGTGTTGGCATCTCAGTGACTTCTTGGGCAAGATGTTGTTCATTATACCTGATGACCTTCAGTGAAAGCTTTTCTATGAGGTTCCCCAGTTTCTCCATGAATTCTTGTAAGCTTTGCACATTCCACAATATCCTTTGGCAAGGATTTACACAAATATTTTATGCAGTGTGTGACAAACCACTTCTTTTTCTTTTTTTGTGAACCTGGTTCCTACTAGCTTTGTTTGATTCCTGGTAGTTCTTTCACAGGATGAAACAGTGGACACCAATCCCTGTCCAACCTTTTCATGACATTTATGATTTGAATCATAGAATATGCTGAATTGGATGGGATTCACAAGGCTCATTGAAGTCCAGCTCCTGGCCCAGCACAGGACCAAGCCCAAGAATCACATCATGTGTCAGAAAGCATTGTCCAAATGTTTGAACTCCAGCAGGCTTGGTGCTGTGACCACTTCCTCGGCGAGCCTGTTCCACTGCTCAATTACCCTGGGGGTAAAGAATGTTTTCCTAACATCCAATCTAAACCTCCCCTGGCACAATTTCAGGCCATTCCCTTGGGTCCTGTCACTGGTCACCACAGAGAGGAGATCAGTGCCTGTGCCTCCTCTTCACCTCATGAGGAAGTTGCAGACTGTGATGAGGTCTTCCCTCATTTCCTCTACTCCAGGCTGAACTGACCAAGTGACCTCAGCTGCTCCTCATCCGTCTTCCCCTCAAGGCCCTTCAGCGTCTTTGTTGCCCTCCTTTGAACACTCTCTAATAGCTTAATATTTTTCTTATATTGTGGCATCCAAAACTGCACCTAATATCCAAGGTGAGCCTGCTCCAGTGCAGAGCAGAGCGGGACAATCCCCTCCCTTGACCGATCAGGCTGGGGATGCTGTGCCTGATGCACCCCCTGGACACAGTTGGCCCTCCTGGCTGCCAGGGCACTGCTGACTCATATTCAACTTGACATCCACCAGGACCCCCAGGTCCCTTTCCCAGTGCTGCTCTCCAGCATCTCATTCCCCAGTCTGTGCGTACATCTGGGGTTGCCTCATCCCAGGTGCAGAATCCAGCACTTGTGTTTGTTAAAATTCATATGGTTGGTGATTGCCCAGCCCTCTAATTTATCTAGACCCTTTTCACATTCCCCAAAGTCATTTGTTCCCGTCTGAAGAGGTGTAGTTTAGACATTTGCTCATTCTATTTATGCCTTCCTATGCCATTTATCCCTTCCTAGAAGCCATTCCATAGTGTTAATGTCCCTTTTGCCCTTCTCTGAACCACTTCCAGCTCTACCATTTCCTTTCTCAGATGAAGGGACAAAAACTGCATGCAGTATTCAAGGTGAAGAAACCACAAATTTGCATAGTGGCATAGCAACATGTTCATCTATTCCCTTGCTAAGATTTCCAATATTTGATTGCCTTTTTTTTTGCCGGTTGCTGAGCATTGAGCTGTTTCCATGATTTATCATTGCCTCAGGATCTCACTGCTGGCTGATAATGATCAGCACGGAGCCTTTCATTTCATGTGGGAAGCTAGGATTTATTTTTTTTTATACGTATGCAGCACTTATGTACATGGTTATACATGGGCTGTTGAAAGTGGAGTCCTCTGTACACATTCTGTGGAGTTGTCTAGACTACTGAAACAAGTTGAGATATATTTGGACTTGGTTGGTACATTTTATCTTGTTTTACCCATATCCTTAGGATAGTGAAAAATGAATACTTTTGATTAAGTCATTAGGATCCACTGAAGAATTTCCAAAATACAGTGCCTGAAGAAGATCAGGCTCAGGTCATCACTACTGGGGAGAATGAGGCAACTAACACTGATCTGTCTTGAGACACTTGCCTTCTTCTTGACAAATCTTATTTTCTGAGTATCTTTTTTGTCAGAGTATCTTTTGTAGAGCTTCATTGGCTGCTACAGAGTACTATGGATTAAGTATTTCTTTGTAATAATTTCAGATTAAGTTGAGAAAAAGAACTACCTCTTGTTTTCTGCTTTCTTTTAAATAGAATTTGACCTTAATTCTCATTTATTCAGAATGCATGTTGTACCATGCAGACAATGTAATGAAGGCCTAAAATAAACACAGATGTAATTTGAGGCCCATTTCCACCATTATTTTTTAAAATTCTTTTGGTATCATGGATAATCAGAGTCCTTATTTTGAACATAAAAATAAGGAATTTCATTTTTTCCATGGCTGGAAAACAAAAAGCACAAACTGTAATTCTGTTATTAAGCATAATCTGAGGCCATTTCAAAATGAAGTTTGCATTACCATAAAAGAAAAAAAAGTACTGCTATTCATTTGTCTAGAGTATACCCTTTTGTTCAGTGTCTCATTAGAAATAAGGCAAGCTGAGCACAAAAATCTTCTTCCCCTTAGAACAGACTGTTTCACATTCCCACTCTTTGTCTTGATGTATCTGCAGATACAAGTGTCCCATTACTGTTAAGTACCTGAGCACATCTGCAAGTAATTTTCAAGCGTTTGAACTCTCCTAGATCTTTTCATTTGTCAGTTGCATTCAGATTTCCCATAATGATTTTATTTTTGTTCAAACAACAAAAAAAAACCCCATGATGGTGTTCTTTGATGAACTGCTGGGTTATCTTTTATAATGAGGTTTGCCTTGACAAGAAAGGATGAAAAACCTGTATTAACCCTTCCTGATGAGAAAGAGACCATAGAGTATTAGTCCTCTTACACCCAAGTGTCTAATAGGCACATAAGTATGGCCTTGAATCCTCCTTGCTTCTTTAGGACTAATCATCAAAATAAGGTCAACCTCCTCTGCTTCCAAGGTTGCTTATATTTGTTAATATTAAACAATACAACTCTGGTTGGATTTTTTGATATATTTGGGAAGAAGGAAAGAAAAAATCAATCTCAATAGTCTCTGGAATCCTATAGATGTGCACTAGCTTCTCTAGAGATCCCTTTTTCTGTATTTCAAGGATACATGGCTCTGTTTTCCACAACACGTTAACTTTTTACAAGTAGGAATGGAAAATCCACACCTTGATTCCAGATCTGTCTTTAAGTCAAGGTCAGAGCACTCTGCTGGGCTGTGCACTGGGAAGCTGTCTCACTCTGGCAATGCTACGTGCAATAATGATGGAGCCACAGGGAGCCAACACCAGCTCCTGATGTGCCCTCTACTACCTTTCAGTTGCTCAGCTGCCTAATTTCAGGGCCTGTGGTAATGTGTGTGCCCCATTCTGTCACTCCTCCCCCTCTCTATGGACAGGGCCTGGATTCCACTTTGAAAGCCCAACATCATCATACCTAGCATCCTTTTGTGAAGCAAACCCTACCGTTTAAACTCTAAAAGCAGAGAAATGCAAATTAAAGACATTTTAAAACCTCCTTGCAATGACAAGCATGTTGCTGTGATTAGGCAAGAGTATTTGTGCCAATTTATGGTATCTCATGAATCATTCAAGTAGCTAATAATGGACAATCTGTATTCTGTAGATTGATCACAGATTCATTTTTTTGTAATTCTTAGGGATGAGACATGAACTCTGCCAGTACAGAATGTGTCTTGTCCTTGTAGACAATAAAGTAACTAAAAAAACTTCAGACAACTCATTAATTCAAATTTCCAAGAATCAAAAATAAGGTGAAGACTTGTCATTATGCTTTAAGAAAACTTAGTAAATACTCGTTTCTCACCCACTTGACCGTTTTTTTTGTTGGACTGTTTTTGTGGTGGGTTGACCTTGGCTGTGCACCAGGTACCCACTGCTCTATTACTCCCCCTCCTGAGCTGGACAAGTTAGAGAAAATAGATGGACAACAACCCACGGGTTGAGACAAGGCCAAAAGTGAAAGGTTGCACATGCACAAGCAAAGGGCAAAAAACCCGAAGATTTTATTCACTACTTTCCAGCATCAGGCAATGTTTAGCCACTCCTCAGGAAACAGGGTTTCATGAATGTAGTGGTTGCTCTGGAAGGCAAATATAAATAATAAATGGCCCTGCTTCCTCCTTGCGTTCTTCACTTTCATATCTGAGCAGGCAGCCTATGGTACGGAAAATCCCTTTGGTCAGTTTTAGTCAGCTGTCCTAGCTGTGTCCCCTCTCAAGATCTTTCCCACATCTAGCTGCTGATGGAGGGGACAAAACGTTGGAGAGACAGTGCTAGTGCTGTGCCAGCACTGCTCAGCAGTAGCCAAAACACTGGTGTGTTATCAACACCCTTCTAGCTACCAGTGCAAAGCACAGCACTGTGAGAGCTGCTGTGGAGAGAGTTAGCTCCATCTCAGCTAAACCAAGTTATTCTTGAAGAAGTGCTGCTACTCTAGGGTGAAGTGGATGTGTTTATCATTTGAACCTGTCTATGTACTGTGGACCTCCAAATCATGACCTCCGTGTCAGCTGCAAAAGCAGCAAAGTGGACAAATACTTGTTTGCACCAAAGTATTTCCAGTTGGGGTCAGAATACAGTGTGGACTTTGAAGATAGCAAACTACAGGCTGATTTGTGCTACTGTGTACTGATGGGAGCTGAGCTTTTGGTCTCTAGCATGCTTGTGTCTGGTAGGAGGTTTTTTTGAGGATATTTTTCCCAGGGCAGGGATCAGCATGGAACCCTGTTGATTTTTCAGGGACATATTACGGGTGTTCTGGTGATGGCATCCCTGGCTCAAGTTCTAAGTTTCCACCCCTGTCAATTATTTCAGCAGTTCTTTGTGGCCCCTTACCAGCATCAGAAAGACCCCAAATGGGCTGTAAACCACTTAGTCCACAATTTCTGAGTTGTATGCCATCCTGCATCTTTGAAAGCATAGCACCAAAGGGTATTTTTATATGTAACTGTTTCATATGAGGCTTGCTCATACTTAAGGGTTTTCAGTACAGGTGAAAACAATAAAAATCAAGACATGATTGTAATTAAGTAGTTTTACATATCCTAGGTAACATAATATATAAAAAAAAATCTGGACAATTTGTATTTAGGTGGTTGGTTAGAGAGTTTAGTCGAAACAGGAGAAACTATGTTGTATGCAGTTACAGACCCCTTTTTAGTGCCTACCGCAGCCACAGAATTCCCTCTCAAGAAGTGAAGGCCCTGGGAGATGCTACTTCAGTTTCTATACAAAATTCTTTTAGTTCATTTCCACACAAAATACATGGTTATGTCAGACTAGAACAGCAAGAAACTGTTCCACATATAACTTTATATAGCATGTAACTGTACTCCTTCCCAGCTGATACAGTAAAGTTGCTATTAAGCCTGGGTTCATTATTTTCTCCATTTATGTCTACAGAGGAGTCTGTCTTGTACCTCCCTGGGCAGTCATCCTCAGGGAAAGAAGGCGGTGAAACATGATTCACTTTTGACAGTGCTATAAAACTGAAACAGTTGGTCTATACACACAGAGGCTATCTGATTTACTTCATGTTTCTAGGTTCACAACTCAGGAATCTCTAAAATTTGCTTCCAGATGTTATATGTAGATCAAATTACTTTACGTATTTTGTGAAAATTCCAGCAATTTAATTACCTGGGAAGCATCATCTCCTCAGGTGGCAAGATTGACAAAGAAATTGACAACAGGTTAGCAAAGGCATACAGAGCTTTTGGTAGACTCCATAAAAGAATTGGCAAAATAAACACCTGAAGAAAAGTACAAATATCAGTGTTTACAGAGCCATCATACTTTTGTATGGGTCTGAGTCATGGGTCATTTACCGCCACCACCTGCGAATCTTAGAACGGTTCCATCAATGCTGCCTCCGTACGATCCTAAACATCCACTGGACGGATTATGTGACCAATATGTATGTTCTTGAACAGGCTGCAGTCACAAGTATCAAGGCCATGCTGCTGAGAACACAGCTGCATTGGGCAGGGCACGTCTCCAGGATGAAGGACCACCACCTCCCTAAGATTGTGCTTCAAGGTGAACTTGCCACTGGCTGCTGCAAGAGAGGAGCCCCGAAAAGGAGATACAAGGACTCCCTGAAACAATATCTCAGCCTTGGCCATATTGATCGTCACCATTGGTCTACTCTGGCCTCCAATTGGGAGGCCTGGAGACAAACCATCTATAACGCTGCTGCCTCCTTTGAGAACACATGGAGGATCACTCTTGAGGAGAAAAGATAACGCAGAAAGAATCGTGTCCAGTCAATACAGCCTGGGGAGTGTTTCTGCTGTGCCTTTTGCAACCGGACTTGTCTGTCGCACATTGGCCTTTTCAGCCATCAGTGAGCCTGTAGCAAGTGTGGGTAGAGCCCTTCGAAATCTTCGTTGGCGAAGCCAAGCCATGATGATGATGATGGTTTTGTGAAAATACAGCCAAGAGTGTAATTTTAAATGATACTATGAATACAAAGGTTTCATCCACAATGGCATCGTTTTAACTACATTCAAAAATGATATAAACATATATTACTGCAAGTTTCAATGTCAATTTACTATAGAAAACTATCTTCTACAGCCAGCTGGATTTTAGTCACTAGAAATAATAATAAAAAAATATACCTTGCATTAGACTTGCCTGAATAATTATGATTTATACCAAAGGGGTAACTGAGTAATCGTGTAAGTTAAATCATAGTGCACATTTTACTCCAGTGGACTCATTTGCCTTTTTAGAGCAAGTCACTAATTCAGAAGATCCTTTGTGCTGTTTATAAAGCTATTCCTAAGCATGTTCCAAATAGTTATGTCAATGACACGAGTTTCAGGATCATTTTCACAGAGAAGCTTCTGCACTGGATTATCATTTGTGTTTTCCCTGCAGTGTTGTAGAGAAGCACAGAAGACCTCTGATGGACTTCCTCTTGAGTGTGATCTTTCAAACTGCAGCAGTTGCAACAACAGCTGTCTCATAGTTGGTGTAGGCTTTGTTTACCCTCTCAGTATTGACCTTTGTGCTATTGTTGGATTTTTCAGTAAAATTTAAAAGTAAGTAATATGAGGATTATAAAACCAAGCAAATGCCAAGCTCGAACTTGTTAGAGTCTACCTCCCAGTGACATCTATCTTTAGTTATCATACTTTCTTGCCAGAGATCGGGAATGTGTCTTCATGTTTCTGCTGCTTTTTCAGCTGCCAGTAATAGCATAATCCATTGACCTTCCTCATCTTTATTCTCAGCCCTGCAGTTCAGAATGAAGCATGACTGGAAATTATAAAAGAAAAAAAAATTCCTTGATTTTTCTTTTCTCTCCTTATTTCTGTTGTAAGGTTCAAGGTAATTTCCTTGTGCCCTATCAGCTTTCTTTGTGTCAACAGTGTCTCTGAGTATACATGATACTAACCTCTTTCTTATCAGAGGGAGAAGTTCCAAGTTGTAGTTCTTTGCTGATCTAAGTACCAGGTTTTTTGTTTAATTTTACATCCCTTTATTATTGCAAATGCATCAGGGTATTACCTTTGGTCTTCTTCCTGTATTTTGGCATTTTAAATGTTGATTTAAACAGGCTGAAGAGGAAAGCATCTGGCATTTGGTGAGCTGACTCTTCATAGCATGATTTTTAACAAAAAATTGTGCGCACTCCTTTTCTTCCCTTGGAAGGAATCAGTAGGTTTTATTTGTGCAGGAGAAGTAGCCAAGTCCCTCAGCACAGTAGTAAGCACCTTTTAATCTTCTACCCAGGAGTGCATTTTCAAGGTCAAGAGAAGTTTGCTTCAGCTATTACTAAGTTTCAACTTTGAGACCACAGAAAAGGGAGATGTTACTGGGTTGGGTGGGATAATGAGATTTATCCTGTGTCCATTTTGTACCTGAACAAAGACAAAGGAAGTTTCTTACCAAAGTTAATTTGGTCTAAAAAATTCATATTCAGCCAGATGGCCAGAGCTATAATATGCTGAAGTAAGAAAGAGTCGTCTCTTGATTTATATTGTTATTCAACACATATTAATTTCAAGGCTACATTAAAATGACTTTATTAGTGAAATTAGTGGTCTGAAATGTGAGATCAGGAGGTACAACCTTCAAGTGAGTTGGCTTAATATCAAACAGAGTAATTTTTCTAAGCTGTATGAGTAGTTAAGCTGTCAGCATCCAAACTGATGTATGTAGTTAGCCATTTTGAGCCTGTAGGAACTCTGTGTGTGCATAAAGCATATGTCTTGGAATAAGCAGTTGTGTAAATGGATTTTTAATTTTTACTGGGAAATGAAACACCTGCAGTTGCAGGAAATGCTCTTCATTTTGATAATTTGAATTGTTCTTGGGCCATGAGAAAAGTTATTCTGTGTCAAAATGTAGTGCCAGAGAGTTCAGCTGCTGAAAGCTGTAAGAAAATGCTAAATACTTCACCATGGTTTAAATCCTTTCTTAAATTTATTTTTGTTTTACACATACACACTTTATTGCCTGTTAATACAAATATTTGGAAAATAGCTTAAAAATTTTGAAATGTTTTGCTGGAGATTATTGAATTGTTAATAATAATTGCTAGTATACTGATTTGTGATTTTACTTGGAGGTTAATGTCATTATTCCAATTCGCATTTCAAACCAACTTTGTAATGGTGAAAGTTACTTTTTCATCCTGCTTTATCTTAGACTTTAGTTCCTGATATTTAGAAAATAACCCATTATAAGATGTCTGAAGGCTTTCTCCTCAGGTACATAATATAAGTTAATTTATTTCAAGTGACAGTGACTTAAAGAAAAAAGTAATTCAAGTTATTTTTTTAGAGAATCTGTGTACTGTATAAGCTCTTCTATAAAAGTTGGCCTGTTCTAGATGAAATTAAAAAATGAAAGTCAAACAAGATTTCTCTTGATATTTTTATTTTCATCTGACCTTTTTTAGAGAAATTCTTACCTTAAAAACTGTGTTTCTGCCTAAAGCGTTTTCCTACAAGTAGTGATTTCATACTTGCTTAAATCAAAATGAGACCTATAAGTAGATATATAGCTTTGCAGTCTGTCATGTTTCTCTCAATCTGCTAGTGTCACAGGTTGAACTATCAATGAAGGTCACTTGTAATCAAAGGTAATGAAGGAGAAAATAAACTTATCTTTTATTCAGAATGTGCTCACTTTGCATATATGGTTTATAAGACGATTACCCTGTGCATTCAATAAATTTCCATTATGATTTATGGTAGATTTTTACAAAAGAAATGGGGAAAAGGGAGAAAATAAGAAAATAAATAGTACAACTGCAGATACTACCTAGAGGAATTAGACTTACATGGTAATTAGTGGGGGATTTGGGGTTTCTTTTTCTTTTTAGAAATATCATTAAGATTTGAAATTCGCCTTTCCTTTAAAACTAGTGTATATTTGAATATTTTTCTCTGTTCTTTCAAAAGAGTTTTCTTTCTTATATAGCTTTTAATTCATAACCTGGCCAGAGCAAGTTCATGTATTTTGTAATGGCTGTACATTTTGCAATGTTAGGGGCTTGGGAGTCTGGTCAACTTAGATACATATTTCCATGTATGTCCCAACCTTTATTCAGTTGTTAGTTATGAAAATAAGGAAGATGTTTCTCTTATTCATAGCACAACTACATTTTGCTTAACTATGCTGTTTGTGTACTTTTTCCAACAATCCATGATTACATCCTATCTTAAAGATACTGAGGTGATACTTCTAGGCTGTGGGTAACAAGCCAAAAGCCATAGAAATTGCACTGTACCTTTTGAATGAAAAACTGATGTAATTTTTTTTCTCAGGATTTTTTTTCTCATCATTTAGTAGATTTCTTAACCTCTGCGAACTCATAAATATGATTTCTTTGGTTGCCATGTGGCACAGGAGCATCTGGCCTTCTCAACAGCAGTAATGTTTGAGGTGTACAAATCTATGGCTGTTGTTTCAGTTTCAGCAATATACTTCTTTGCTTTTGAAGTTAGGATGGGGAAGAGGAAGGCTCAGTTAATCTTGATCTGCCCTGGATTACTGAGACCTTGGTGGTTTGGCTTACCTAGGCAGCAGCCCTATAAACTCCTATGGAACTTTCTGAAATCTTTAGAGTTTAGGACTAAACTTCCAAAACCAAAAGAGTTTTTTGCCTTTTTCTATCTGTGTTTGATTTTAACTGACCATCCACTGCATCAAGCTGGTTCATTTGTCAGCAGATGGAAATAAAAATTTTGAAATGTGGTCTCTTTTCCAACATTTGCAGTGCTAAAACCAGCCACTGCTGGGAAGAGAAATATTTCTTTGGCTTAAAATATCTTTGAAAAAATGTCTGCTTTTGAAGTTTGAAGTGTTAGAACAAGTCCTTGTCACAATGGATTAGTGAGCGTGGAACATATCAAGCTGTCAACAGGGCATTAGGACATGAGAATGTCCATGCCAGTTCAGACCAGAGGTCTGTCCAGCCCTGTATCTTATCTCAAACAGTGCCAGCAGCAGGCTTTGAGGACAGAGACACAGATGGGGAAGGCATGCAGCTGTATCTCCCCATAAGTATTCTCCCTGGTGCCCATGGTTTGTGGCTCAGGGGCTTTTTAAGACGTGGTGTATCCTTGGTTTTGACTGCCTTTGATGGGCACTGTAAATGCATCACAAAGTCCTGCCTGGGCATTTGCCCTACAAGAAAGCTTGCATGTGTATTAGGACACAGCTGGTTACTGAACCTAATGTACCCTACAAGGAAACATGCATATGTATGTGGGTTAGGAGACAGCAGGCCACTGAACATAGTCAATCACCCAGGCATTGCTGTTTATTGACACCGCTGTGAAGATTCACTGTGCACGTTGCAATTTTTAAGATTCTTAAGAAAAAGTTAAAACAAAAAAAAAAATTGTGTGCATAGATGTCATACCCTTGTTTCCAGGATTTGATTCCTGGACTTCACATGCTTTATTCTGGCCACTTGAACTTTGAGTGCCTCCAGAATGGCTCGCTGGCTTTAGTTCACAATATTGGATCCAGAAGTGGGACAAAGCACTGTGGCTTGGACACTTGGTCCCATAACTTGCTGCAAACTTAGTGAAAAGGAAAACCCTATAGAAGCTGAGTCATACCAGGATGAGAGCCAGCTGTCTGGTCGGAAATGCTTATAGTTTATTGTCTGATTAGCTCACATTAGTTACTGCTTCTGTGCTGCCTGCAAAGATGACCCACCTGAGTAGACAAGTTCATAGCTGGCTTTCTCCTTCCCTAGCAGGGAGGCTTTGCTGGGGGAGGATTTACTTCAGGCCTTTAAATGTAAACAACAACAATGACAACAGTATTTTATTGATTCTGTGAGATACCTGGGAGCTACTGATCTTGTTTTCCTTGTTTCAACTGCATATCCAAAGTCCATTTTGTGCTCCCTGAATTGGTGGGAAACATATTTTGAGCCCAGCAGGCAATGCGAATAGGAAGATTCTATCCTGGCTTTTTCTTCTCTTTGTACCTTCTCTCTTAAACATAATGGATGCTACCATCTTTCTACACTGTGCACACAGAAGGAAACTGCACCTTACACACTTTACACATCTTTGCAAAAAGAATGCACGGAATGGAGAACATAATGAGGATAAATATTGCGTAATATGCAATATGTTTTTATCACACACACACACACACACATATATATATATATATAAAATCCTGGATATGATCAAGAAGCAACTCTTTGGCAGTAAAAAATACCAGGCATTAGGCAGCTCCATAGCTTAACCAGGATTGCAGGTTGCATACGAACAGGAGGCCAGACAGCAGAGACATGGCCTAAAACCCAAGGACGTGGTCTATGACACCTTCTTGAAAGTGTTTTGTATGATATATGCTGGGCTTTTACACCATGTAGCTTGCTAAAGCTGTTTGCTAGATAAAACGACCCTGCCACTTCTGTCAGATAGTGCCAAAAGCATTTTTCAGCTAAATATGAGGGCTAGACATCTTCAATGTTTTGTGAAAGCTGGGCTGTATTTAAAAAGGTTCTCAAACACATTTAAAGCCACAGAAGCATCACTGGGATTTGAAAACATTTAAGGAAAGGAAGCACCACCTCTGCTTGAAGCCAAGCCCTTTTGTAAGTTGTCCTGCATTTATCTTTCCTTTTTTTATGTGCCAGTTCCTTCTGTAGATTTCATCTTCCGCTCTCCTCAAAAGACCATGAATCTGTAAATCACAGTCCTTTACGAGGTCTCCTGCACTCTCTGAGAGCTTGAGTCTACTGTAGGAGTAGAAAACACAGCAGGTCACCTCACTTGCAGGCCCCTATTTGGAAAAATTGGGTAGAACAATCAATCTTTGTCTGGAGCTTTCAGTGTGAATAGCTCAGAAAACAAAAAAATTATTTTGTGATTTGAGCCTCAGAGTGTTCAAGGAATGAAGAATTATTATGTAAAATTTGGCTATATACTAATGTGGTCTGCATCTGAGGAATATCTTGATGCATGTAGTTCATGCATACTTAGCTGAAGAACTGCAGTGGTGCTTTTGCACTTGTGCACTCATACCTTATGCATATTCCATCATGTATACATTCTTCTCCAGAATAAAGGGGCTAAAAAGTACAGAAAGAATGTGGTCCACTAGATTTGAAAAATTTCACACTTTTTAGAATCATGAAACCACTGTACGTGAGACAGAATCATAGAACAGCCCAGATTGGAAGGGACCAACCTTTGACAGGAAAGAGAGCCTAAGTGAGATTTTCTATCACCTTGTCCAGTTGCATCTTCAACACCTCCAGTGATGGGAATTCCTCTCACCATGTTTCCCAGGGAGATTGTTCTTGATAGCTGAATGACATCTTCATACCAGGTTACAAATAGCCTGAAGAGGAAGCATTCAAGAAGAAATGCTAAAAATTGTCTTAAGAGGGAAGTAAAAGGACCTTTTCCTTGTTTGGTTTATGTATTATTACAAGCACCTAAGTGGACCAAATATGATGTGTCTTGTTACCTTGTGTTTGCTTATTGAATACAGAAAGAATATTTTACCACTTATAAATCACATGCTAGATTTCACATCAGGTAATCTGGGCTAATGAAAGCTGGTAAAATACCATCATAGTAGACCAACAGAATAGTAGTCAAATGCTTGCAGGTAACTTCAAGGAGGTTATGTGCACTATACACATTTACTTTTTAATGCAATAACTTAAGCTGCGAAGAGGAAATGAATTGTACATGTTCTCGATTTTAGCAGGATTCCACTGAGAAAACATCCTGCTGTAGACTTAAAATTAGGCTGGTTTGACTTGCTAGAATCTGTCTTTTCAGATTACATATAGGTGCTTCTGAGACACAAGGAGTCTTGCTAAGGCAGAAAGCATTAAGAATTACATTCACTGCTTCAGGCTAGTGAATGGGCCTTTTTTTTAACCTTTAGAATTTACTTACTACTCTGCACTTTTCACACATTGCACTCAACTCCCAGGGAGAGCTGGTGGTGGTGAAAATGGCCAGGTTTATGTAAATTCACGATCTCCAACTAAAGAGTTGATCTTTCTGAAAACATGGAGATTAGTTTCTCATCATTAGAAAAGAGAATCTGTGCTGAATTTTATAATATTAAAGGTCTATTGTGAAAAGAAATGTGTGTCTTCTATTCATAGTCTGGGGTTGTAATAGCTTCAAGTTTATCATCCAGATTTCAGAACAGCTCCTCTGGAGGTGAAGTCATGGATATTTTGTTGTAGAAATCACATTTCTAGATTATGTCAGTCAGTGTAGAAAAATCTGCACCATGGCTTAGGAACCTCCTTGATGACTCTGTGATGTTGAAGCTCACTCAAGAGGAGAAGGCTTAAAAAGATTTATTATTTCTCAGTTGAGAAGATTTCAAAGTTCTCAGTAAGGTGAAGGGCCTCTCTAGCTAGAGAACTCCTCTGAGTGGAATACATTTCTTCCTGTGCCTGGAGGGCTCAATTGTGACATTTGAGATCTAATTTTTAGCACTGAAACCTAGCTGCTTCATGAGTTGGATTGGACTTCTTTTAAGAAAATGAATTGCCTTAGGCTATCTTCTTTAAAATATGACTCTTCCAGATGCCAGTTTTCCTTAAAGGAAAAAAAAAGTGTCTACTGGCTATATTAAGCAAAAGCCTCTCCCAAGAATTCCTGCAAACCCTCTTACTGCAGAACTACCCAGTTTCAGCTGAAGACTTGTGGGAGACTTGTTTAGTACTTGAATGGAGATATGAGCTATTTATTAGCTCAGGGTTGTTTTCTATTGTGAAAATATAAAACCCACAGTGTTAATAAATGCAAGTAAAAATACAAATTTATTTAGTGTAATATCCATTAGTGGGACTACCTTGACAACAGGGCATCTCTGTAAGGTTGCATATTAGGTAAGAATGGTAATAGTGGCGAAACAGAATCGCAAGTGCTTCTTGATGTTGGCTGGCTGTTTCTGCCCCCAGCCAGCTGCAAACACCAGCCATCTGCTTAAATTGTTCGGACGAACACATTGTTCTTCCCATGCTTTACAAGTGGAAATTGTGCCAAACAACTGGAGATTCTGGTCAACTTTCGGATTTGGTGAACTCTGGGACGACTTCAGAAGAGATTTCGAGGAATGTTGTTTGTGGTTGTTCTCGTGAGGAGCGGAGGGCACACTCACTTTCCTAGTATGATTCATCAATCTTCTGTCTTTAGGCACTTCTAACAAAAATTGTCTCTGTGCTTGTGTTGCAGGAGGAGTATGTATGAATAAGCTTTGCAGTGACTATCAGTCTTGAGACAAATAGGTTGTGTCCAATGCATGGATCAGCAATCTTTGGGGGGAAAAAAAAAGGCATAACATGAAACATCCTGCAGTTTTTCTTCCCTTGAGCATTTCAGGTACTTTGGCTTCTGTTAAGAGTATCTTTAGTCTCCATCCTTTAAGAAAAACTAAGAATTGTTCCACTGAGAACAGTATTTATGTGTGTTGAATGCTTCCTGGTTTTCAGGTCCTGTCTGTAGACTAAATGGTGTAGCACTGGGTTCTGTAGCAGTGACAGCTCACAAGCAGAAATGCCAGCTTCCACAAGAAAAGCGGCAGCACTATTAGAAAACATGTAAATTTTTGCAAGTGGCATCTGCATACAAGTAGGTTGTCATCAGGAAGATATCCTTCATGGTTTAGAAATCAGATGAGAGCTTTCTTATCTGTACCTTACTGAAAAACCAGTGGCATTTCCCCAAACTCATTCAGGTAATTTTTTAGGGTCTCTTGAACAGTTCTGTACATTCAGTGGTTGTAAATGCCTTTGCTGGGACCATTTAACATATACTCAGAGCTGCAGGAAAACCTCTTCCTAACAAAGCAAAGCCTTAGGGGGATTAATCTTCTCTGCCTTGCTTTGGGTGGCAAGAATTTTTTTTAGTGGTATACACCCTGAGTTCACTGCTTTTGTACGAACAATTGGGGGCCTTCTCAAATGCTTTTTAAAGAATCACCCCAGCACTCATTAAAAAAAACCTGTGTAAACTTGGGACTTGGGGCAAACAAATGGGTGTTGACTATCAAACTCTTCCACATCTAATTTCTTTGCATTTCTACATAATACCTGCCATTAAGAAAATACGGTGTTCTGTGCTGTATAAACATTCAGCCATGGAAAGATTTTTATACAAGGCTCTGTTTATCTCTGTGAGTCCCATGGGAGCCCAGTTCACAGAAACCCATCAAGGAGTTCTAGATGGTTTCAAATTGCCTCAGATGTCGTCACTGTTAGTGTCTTCTTCTGGCAAGCCTGAATTATTGCCTCTATCAATTGCAAGTGAAAAGGGATTTTTCATCTTCTCAACCAATTTAGCTAACAAGTGTGGCTTGACAGCTCCATTCAGGATGCTGATAGCTTTTATTCTGGGCTTCAGAATACAGTGCCCTAGGGAACACTCAGTGAACTAGAGCAATTACAACTTTTAGCTGTGCTTTCTTTACTGCTTAGTTTCAAGCAGAGGTTAAGTTTTACCCTGTCATCAGGTGACATATTTGTTTTCGAGGGTCTTAGGTCGCTGCTGTTGACACAGTGGTGCACACATAAGATTTTCTGGTATAGATGAGTCACGTTATTTCTATTTAGCTTTAACTGACTGTAAGCACTACACTTACCTACAGCTGTATTTACAGTACTCTATCTAGGCTAATTTAGCGTGCTTCTCAGACACACTGTTTGGCTTAAGTGCTGTATTTAAGTGCCAATACCATGCCCAGGACTCAGTTTAGCTAATTAAGAATTAGTTTGTATATGTCTACTAAACATCATTATGCATAGTAAAAATCAGCTTGACTCTTGTATAGGTTTTGTGAGACAAAACTGCCTATTTAGTATTTCTTATTAAGATGATTTTAGAATTATTCTTTTCTTCCTGTTGCTTGACACAGGCATGCATCTGCAAGCCAATGAGTACTTCTGAGTAGAAAGTTTTCTGTCATGATGAATTGTCACATGAGTTGCACATATTTTTCCTTCCACTCAAGAGTACTGGATAGTTTTGACTTCAGTGTTCCATCCTAGCATTGAATGGATTTAGTAATGGCACGAACATGAGAAGGAAGTTGTTCAGATTTGTTGGTAACTGCTGCTTTCTGAGGCCAGCAGGTTACATGTTATGTTTAACTACCACAGACTATATTAAATCTCTCAAGCCTGATGTCAGCTAAATGGTAACCATTTTTCCATTATGACCCAGTTCTCAAATGCTTTTCCTGCTGCCTTCACAGAAATCTCTGACATTGAGAATTTTCCTAGAAGTCTGGTTTTCATTTTCTTCACTTTTTATTTTGCCAGTTGACACTTACTGATGTGATTGGGCCTGGTCCTAAGTTAGGAATATTACTTTCAATCTTAAAATAAACCAACTAATATATGTAGTGCTTGATAACATATGCTTGATCAGCAAGAGAGCAAATAGTTAAAAGTTTGTGAAGGTGTGCTCCATACCTTGGATCAGACCGGGGAGGTCATAAAGGGTATTATGTATTATGTGGAGAGCTGCAAAGTTGCCCTGAATGAGCATGAGCCTGCTCCAGAATCAGGAGCTCTGAAATAATTTCAGCAGGGTGCCAGGCTCGGCCTATGTGACATCACTGAGGTGTGACCTGATAATCAGCCTATCGACACCGAACCTTCGGTCTCACCTGGTATCTATATGTGCAGAAGTTTCTGTCACTTATGTAGAGTTTTCAGCCTGCATGGGCATTCCCAAAACAGTGCTTACCAAGCTGTTGAGACGTACCCGCAGAGAGCTTTCAAGTTAATCCTTTGCCACCCATACAGCAAAGCAGTGCATAACGGGTGGTCTGTTATCAGGGGTGATGTCCCACACTAAGTTCACCAAAGTCCCTCCTTTGACTTTCCGTGTAATTCACATGGAAGTCGTAGCACAGTCTACTAGCAGATAAATTGAAAGATGAGCAGGGGCCAAAAGTGCAGGGTTACAACGCTTTGAAGAGTATGCTGAAATCATAGGATTTGTCTCACATCTCTCTGATCTTTAATTTCCGTTTTACTGTTTAATCTTACAGTTCAAAATCAGTGGTGATAGTGGTATGAAAAATCAGAATGAAGAACAAAGTATCTTATGTCCTATCAAAAGGCACATATAACTTATTTTAGGCAGCCTGAATGCTGTTCTCATTTGCATTGAAACCTCTTTCTATAATTTCTAGCAATGTGAAGAAACATTAGAAGATGTTTTTACATGAAGTTTACACCCAGAAAACAATAAAGGGATGAAGGGAGCTGGCATGAGTGTAATTAAGACTTTCAGTGGAGAAATGGTTTAAGCTCTTACGAGCAGAAGGCTTCATAGACCAATGTAGAGCACTGATACCAACTTACTAGATTCTCCCATTCTAAAGAGAAGTTGGAAGCTCAAGCTGTATGCTTCAGAGAGGTGACAGCAGCGGTGTTAAGGAAACACTTTCTTCTGTTTTCAAGCCTTCTACTTGACTGTTTCCTGTAAGGACTTTGGAAGCAGGTAAGGCAGCTGCAGGGGCTGGAAAAAGGACACTGCTGCAGACCAGTGTGCTGGACTGTTGGGGCAAAGCTGTGAGAGCTGGTGGCAGGAAGGATGGAGAAGTAGTAGCAGTAGGGAGGCAATAAATGAGAGAAGCCAACAAGAAGAAGCTTGGAGGCTCTGGTTAAGAGGAATTAATGATAAATTTTTTAGCACATTCCTGTTGCTCAGTATTGAATTTGTTGCTTTAACATTAAAAGGTGGATAAATCTAAGATTCAGCAGTCCCAGGAAAAGCAGTTTGATATAGCCCATTGAGATTTATACTGACATGACTTTATAGCACCCTAACAGTTTCAAGAACTCCTTAAAATTGGTGGAAACATCACTCTTCTTCATCGTTATACTTTTCCACCTACCAGAGCACTTGGAAATGAACTCAGTGTGACTCAGGAGCATGTTTCTCCATACCTAAAGCTGGCAGCCAAATGGGTCATGTGTAATCTGACACTGACTGTGCAGGTGCCCTGTTTCTATTCCTGGGCACCAGCTGGTGAAAAAAGAGACTTCTTCTCTCTTCTTGAGAACAGCAACACTGAATATTGGCAAACATTACAGTGCAGTTGAGGAGCAAAAAAATGTCAACTTTTCAGGAGCAAAATATTATGCCCTTTCAAACCCCAGCTCCTTTCTTTCATTCTGAGAAAACTGGCTTTGTGTGCTGTTTCATGACAACATGCTTGCTATGTCCCTGACAATCCTTACAATAAGATTGTTGTATGATTTCTGTCCAATTAAGTGAAGAAATGGACTAGCACATACATTGTGAGACAGTATGCACCTGGTGATGCAGAATTTGCAATTATTTTCCAGCCAACTTAAAGCTGTAAGACTGAATGAACTAAGAAGAGATATGAAAGATTAATGGGGGACTGAGAAGGAGTGGGATTTCTTAGTGTCACCTTGAAGCCTGAGTCTTAGTGAGCACCTTGGTATTATCCTGATGGTGGTGTTTCTTGGTACTTACTCCCAACTTGGATGCTGGGAATGCCAGTAATGAGGAAGTCTGTGTGCTGCTTGGAGGATCTGTGTTTCATTTCATTTTCTGGCTAACTGGTTCTCTGAGGAACTTGAAGCTCTCACACTTTTAGGCTTGTGGTGAAACAGGAGATAGAGATTTTTGTTTTCTTTACTCCTTGTCTCTGTTGGAGGGCAGAAGCCTTTATAGTCAGCTGTTTCTACAGGCCCAGATTTTTGGGATTGTATACCCAGGCCTCCATTTTCAGTTTATGTTGCACTAGTAAGTTCAGTACCTGCATCAGCTACTGTCTTGGATGTTCAGTATGTTAATCACTAAGCTTTCCAGAACTGCCAGTCAGAAATCCTATGAGGAGGGAGGGCTTGAAAATCCATAGATGTAATCATAAAGTAACATTTTATTGCTCTTTATCTGTTCCTTTTGTCATCTTATGACTGAATCCCAGAGTGCACAGGCATCGAGTTTTTGACCTGCCCACCTAACCAACAGGACTAGAAATGTTTTCAAAGGTATTTCACATTCTCACAGGGACACATCTGCTATTGTGGTGGAAGCAGAATAGCAGGTGTCTTGAGAATCTGCATGAAATGGGGAGAATTGACAATGCTATGCATCTCCCTCAAAGTCTGAGATTAAAGAAACCGATATGAATCTTTGCACAAAGATATCATTGATTTTATTGCTGCATATGTTTCTTTTTGGGAGTGTGTCACAGTACCCTAACCCCAACTCCTTTGTAAACTAGCTAGTGGGTAATTGTTTTCCTTTTATCTTAAAAATCTGCGATTTCCAAAGGTACACCTACAGACCCTCACATATTCTAAGCAAGAACATTCCCATAGGATGCTGTTCTTGCTGTAATATACCCTGTATGTCTACTTTCTTTACCAGACATGACAGTTTAACGCCTTCTCATCGCTGGGACAATATGGTTTTGAGGCTAGACAACAGAGTGGGAGTCAAACCTTCCAGATTATAGCAGCCCAGAGAAATTCAAACAGCCATGTAGCTGCTCTGCCTTGGGTCAGAGCCTAGCAAATGGAAGAGGGTTCTGTCTGTAAACTGTAACAACATTCAGCTGAGTTGAGCCCCTCGGCAGATGCACAGCAGTCTGCACCCAGCCTTGAGCATAAGCCCCAAGAGTCTCCTGCAGCCCTGTCACTAGTGACATCTGGCTGAAATCACCGTTCTGTCTTTGGTGTTTGATGGTCCCCACCTGCAGAAGGAAGACTTTCTTCATTCTTTGTAAATGGGTAGAAATGTTCACTATCATTTTAGATGTGGTAAAACACACATACATGCATGCATACATCCATGTATATGGAATACATGTACATACATATATTTACACACAAAGAGTCTAGTATTCCAGGGTTTGTTTTGCTCAGGGATTGAAAGTCATAATTCCAGGTTTGGGTTTGTGGGTTTTTTTTAATTTTTTTTATTTCTGAAGTAACTATAAATTCTGCCTGATTTCAAACTCTTATTTCTCAGACTCTAAATCACCATCCATTTATCTTAAGATTTCATGCATTGTGTGATGAGGAATGTTCTGAATTTCCAGACAGCTTCCATAAATTATTTAGAGCTGAAAATGCCATGTTAAAAAAAAAGTAAAAGCAAATAACTGAGCATCTCTTCTGGTGAAGGAGCCCTGAGAATAAAAGCAGAGGGGCTTGTGCTCCCTCTTTCGACCATGGCCTGGTCAAAACATCCTAAAGCTCAGGATAGCAAAATCTTTAGCATGACACAATGTTGAGAGGGTTCACATGTCAAGAGATTTTTCATACTGCAGAAATAAAGCTTTTTTTACAGCCATGGTCTCAGGTTAGGGAGGGAAAAGAAGGCAGCTTTCTTGCAAACAGTTTGCTAGCATTTGGATTGATCTGGCAAAGGAGTAGTCAGTGTATATAAATGTTTAGTTCAACATATCCAGGTAGGCAAATATAAATGGAATTCCACAAGTTGCAACAGGAGTTTGCAGAACACAAGCTCAAATTAGCTGAAGCCTCTGAATCTTTCATCTTACATCTGGTCTCCTTCCCATCTCTTTGAACTGTGTTTTTTTGAATCTCACAGTTCTTTAAAATATCTGTGGTATTTGGTGAAGGAAGGTCACACCTCAAATATTTCAAAATCCTTAAAACTCAAGAAAGTAAGTTATACTCTAGAGGGGAGAGAAAAGGACTGCCAAGTGCTGTGTTAGCTGCTTGATCAGGGAATGCTCCTACCTCTCTGTCAGAGGTGGCTAAAGTCCTGGAGAACTGCACTGGGCTGGCACAGGGTGCCCAGAAAGGTTGTGGAGTCTCCATTGGTGGAGAAATTCAGAAGACATACAGATATGGTCCTAGCAAACTGGTTCTGGCTAATCCTGCTTGAGCAGGGGTTTGACTACATGATCTTCAAATCTCCCATCCTACCTCAGCCCTTCTGTCAGTCTTCAATGAAAGTGGCCTGTCACATCTTGGAAGTCATGACCTAACTCAAGTTCTCCTGGCTGTAAATGGTACCCAACAGATTTGTTACTGGAGTGAGGACAGTATGTGGGCCCAGAAGTGCTGAGACACATCAGGTCAGTGCTTAACAGTGTCCAGCAACATTTTTTGTGCACCTGGTTACAGCCAAGGTATGGCTGGTGCTGCTGCTGTTCACAATCCTGAATCATGCTGCCATCTCCTGGGATAGCCACTCCATCACTTGTTCTGCCTCAAATTATCTGGAATCTCCTGCTCGCTCTCCTGTTCTTCTTCATCCTCACTAAACCACAGCATGCCACAGTAACAGAGGATGCTATAAGGCCATGGCAGGTATTCTGTAGGTATGTGTTTTCTGGCAGGTATGTTTGCTGTTTTGGAAGGTCAGTGGCAGGGAAGGTGCTTGTGAGTTGGGTAAAATATAAGTTTTAGAAATCTCTGCATCGTGTTCCATGAGTTGTTTCCCAGGATAATGCCTGTACGACTTTGACATCCTGAAAGGGATACTCTTGTTAAGTACCTTCTCTGGAGCAGCCTCACAAAACTCTTCAGGAATGCGTATTTCCTACTGACACTCTATAGGAAGAGTGACAGTGCAAGTAACTTTACTAGTGAAGCTTTTCCAGCCCTAGGTTAGCACCAAGGGGTGCTGCATGTTTGATATTCATACCACAACAGATGAAACAGAGCCCCCTGCCCAGCTGAATTCCTGGGTGCACCCTAAACTCCCTGAGTTTGCACAGTGCCTTGTAGATGTATCTCCTATTCATAAGCCCCAGTTTAGATGCACCATTGTTATCTCCACTGTCTGTGGAAACCATATGTGGCCAGAAAGTCCTTGGGCTGTGGTCATTAAACTTCTTTAAAAGTAGATCCAAATGTAAGTAACATAAATCTGCTGCTTTTGGGGTTTGAGAACGGCATCTAGTTCCTTGTGATATTAATGAAATGACCATAATATGCTGAACTTCAGTGGAATTCTTTTGTTTGTGCTACTAGTTTTGGGATAACTTTCAGGGGTTTTTTTTCATTGTTATTGCCTACACCTTCCTCACTGGGCTACCCTGGAATTCTGCAAGTGTTCTGTTATGGAATAGAAGTGACCTACTTTGGTGTTATACTGTATAGAGAGTGACTGCTTGTATTTTCTCACCAGATTTTTTTTTTGCAGTTAGAACTGAGTTGCTTGTAAATTCTAAAACTCCTCTGTGTGGAGAGAGATTAAATCTGGATCTATACTTGTATGTAGATCTTTATGACCTATTGTAGTCAGGTTAATGTAGTTTGCTTAAACGTTTTTTGCAACATCCTTTCCTTGAAAGTTCCAAAGTCCAGCAAGTTCATTCATTCTCAAGGGAGTTTTCCTGTTTCCCATTTTATCATGGAGAATCCTAACTGCCAGGTACTGCTGCAGCTTGAGGAATTTCCCAGCTCTAGAAGAATCTGGCCTCTGAACTAAGGTCTCTGTGACTCCAAGAAGGAATTTAATGCTAAAACATTGTGTGTGTGAGAAGCAGCTTCTCCAATGTCCAAGGAGACACTCACTCAGTTGTTAAACTAGTCTAAGGGTGAATAAGTTTCCAGGGCTAGATGGCCTCGTTGGAACAAATAAAGGTTGCGGGGCTGACAGGATTAGAAATTTTATCTGAACACAAGGTGGCACTGCAGGAAATAATTTTATAATGTTAAATTTATTTTCTGAGTTAATTTTTTTTTTGTGGTGCTTTTACTAGGCACACAGAGAGTATTTTTGCTTTCACATCTGTGTTTTCAGAAATGGGTATGGGCATATTTACTGTAAAATTAATAGGAATCAACCACTGCAGCATGGCTTAGCTGATCAGTTTTTAGCTCTGCTATTTTTTTTAGCTCTGCAATTTTTGCTCTGAAAAAACTGAATAAACACAATTCTAACCACTTCCCCACCCTGTGGGCTTGCTTTCCTTGTTTACAAAAATTTGAAAATGTAGAGACTGGGGAGCATCTAGGATGTTGACTAACTTACTGACTTGCTTAGTTGGGCTTGATTTTAATGTACTTTATCATCCACGTCCTGTTCCTCTCTGTATTGCTTTGCTCTATGCATAAAGTGTATCACTGGGCCAGTGGCATTATTTTCATTCTACTTTTTATAGTGCCTCAGAGGGCTATCCAGTATGTGATTGGACTTCCAGCATCTATAAAAATACACATCAGTTGCAAGTAAAAAACCATTCTCTTAGCTATTGCCAGTCTCAAGAAGTTTATCTCAAGAACAGTATTTATGGAAGTTGTGATACCAATTAAAAAATCTGTAAGTTGGAGTTAAACTTACTTTGTTGACAGATTGGGTCTGGTGATTTCACATCTCTTCACGTGGTTAGAAATGTAGTGAAACAAGATGTTCTGTTGACTTCACAGCAGATTTTCTGAAGAGTTTCTCATTCTTTCATTGCTCTTTCATTTTCATAAGTGTGAAAATACTTATGAAAACACATTTGGTCACTGTTTTCCTTGTTGGATGTTGCGAAGTGTTACCATGCACAGGCAGTGTTTGAAGGGGGGAGGTTTCCTCTATTATTTTCTCAATATTTTCATAAATGCTGCTCTCATTAGTAGAACTTAGAATCCTATCATCAGCCACAAGCACTCAAAAGCAGTCAAAGCATTATCTCACAAAACACAACATTCTTCTTATGGTTCTGACCATAGATGTTATCACTGTTTTTTGAGCCTGGTTTCTAAGGACACAAAGTTATGCTCAGATGGTTGGTTCAAGCCTTCTTTTCACCGTGTTATGGTCTATAATAATTTTTGTTGAAATATCTTTAAATGCTCATGTGATCAATTATCCAAGAGCTGGAACACCAGCAGAAGAAAATATGTGGTAAAATAATAACTGTTGGAATGCATTCAAGATTTTGTTTACACAACTGCCATACCACTAAATTGTGGAGCTGTTTCTCTCTGTCTTTTTAACAAGATATTTTAGCTATGAGTGAGTGTCTTGAGACAATTAGAGAATGCTTTAATTCTCCATACTTTTTTAGTCCCACAGCTTTCTGTGTTGCTGAAAATTATGGTATCACACAATACTCATATCTGCAGAGTGGCTAAAAGCAATGCCCCTTGTCATGTGGTGCCAATGCCTGCCAGGGAGTAACACCTTCCAATCACTACTGGGGAAGATCGGGTCCAGCTACTAAACTAAGCTGAAGACTTTCTTCTTACTTTTAGGCTATGGTTTCAAAATATGTCAATGAGTCAATGTCAGATAATTATATCAGTCAAGTTTTATATGATTTTTTAAAATAACAGCTTGCATAAAAACTTATATATGGTACTGCCCAAGGAAGTTTGAAGGCTGACCATTGATTCAGGAGGCTTGGGATCAGCTGGTCTTCACTACCCTTCCTTTAAAGTATCTCTATTTTTAACAATGTTTCATAATCTCTAAAAAGAAACATTCTATAAGGAGCTGCAGAAACTTCCCAACTCAGTCCTAATGCACTGCTTAACCAAGTCTGTCAGAGCCCGCCATACAAGACCCTCAAAGCCATTCTCAGCTATGGCAGACTGCAAAGCCAAAACTTATAGGTGTCTCCATGTCTTTCCATGTCCATGTGTAAAGCCACCAGCATGCTCACAACTGGAAAGTAGCAGAGGGACTTCTGTCAGTAAATAATCTTGGGTCCCTTGGAAGCTGTAAAGTGAAGTTTTCTCCTGGACTCAGATGGGCTTGGGAGATCTTAATGTAGATAGATAACTGCTTTGGAGCAAGGGATTGAGTGTGATACTCACCACCAGAGACACCTGGTGAGTCATCTGATCCTTACCGAAACACACATCCTTACATCATTGGTTGAGTTCTGCAACTTGTGTAGGGACCCACAAAATTCTGGCTCACTGGCAAGGCTGGAGACAGACCACTTCATAGGACAAGTCCTACTTTGGGGTTTCAGCTCATGCTGGATCTCTTAGCAGCTAATTTGCTCTCAGGTGGTACTAATCCTGCGGACACCTTGTACTCAGCTCGAGATCCTCTGACAGTGAAGCAGCAGTTTTGAAGGTGGCAGTGGTACCAAATATGTTATAAACACCTTCTGTGTTCTTTTTATTTTTATGGTCTGGGCCTCAGTCCCCAGGAAGTCATTTATCCTGCAGATGTCAGCTCTGTGACACATGCTGGGAAGGCTTGGATAAACTATACTTTATAAGGAGGATATGTAATTGGGAATGATTCATAAGTGAATAGTGCAAAACTTTTTTCTCAAACTACTTTGAAATGTGACAGCAGCAGAACTAAAAAAACCAAACCAAGCCAAAAACCGTATTTCTGGGTTTTATTATTTATTTTATTTTATTATTTCCAAATAAGTGAAAATGAAACCTGGATAATTTTGACTATTAAAACACTTAACTAGGAAAGACCTAGTGAAATGAATCATCTGGTCTCTGGACAGGGGGGTTGTAACTAGATGGTCTTGAAGGTCCCTTTCAACCCAAACCATTCCATGATTCTATGATTCTGTAGTATTAAGAGTTGAAAATGTCTTTGAGACAGCATCATATTGAGAATGGAATAAAAATCCATTTTTACTAGGTTGTTTTTCTTATTTACCTAACGAATTAGGGATGTATTCCAATTATTTACACTTTATGTTGTATATAATTGTGTATTTTACTCTTGGTCATAGTAAACACCAAGTTAAATTAGTATGTCATACATGCTAGTTGCAGCAATTGTTAGTCTAAGACAATTTTGGAGATACCAGGTTCAGTTTACTCTTTGATACTACCTAAAGCACATAAGAGTTTCACATGACATTCATTTCAATCTGAAACCTCTTCTCTACAAGGAGACGTCTGGTTATTAAATAATATAACTCAAAAAGTAATAATGGTAGGCTTAATTTTCAGGATTTTTTTTTTTTTTTTTTGTAATTATAGATAAAATGCCAGCAATCAGAACTTCAGAAAATGAGAGTGGCTGGAAAACAACAGAAAAGATTGTCAGTACAAAGGGGTGAATTCCCTTTTCTCCTGGTTTGGGCTAGCAGGTATGGTAGGGGTCGGGCAACAAGAGCAGCATATTATTGGAGCTTAATTAATCAGTAATAAGTACCATGTGCACAATTGCATATTAAAGCAGTTTGACTGAGGTCTGAACTAATGCATTTTGTCTTCCATTTGGAGTAGGTGGTGAATACACAGAAGGCCTAGTGCTGTGGCCATGTGGAGGGAGCACAGTACCTCCATGGGCACAACTGGTGATCATTATTCTTGAATATCCCTTGCACTTAGGTGGTACCCTGGCCTCATACCTGTGATTGCACTGCAGTGATTCTTGCCTGGAGCATTTCTAGTTATCATTAACAGAAAAATGTCATAATGAAAATCAAAAGTCTGTGAAGCTTGCTAATGATAATTCAGTGGATCTCAGCTTTTTTTTGGTACAAGTACAGAACAGCAGCATAAATAGTATGAATACATTTCACAGGAACAAAGGCTTTTAAAAATAAATATTTACAGTTACTTCTTGAAAGCTTGTATTAAGTAGCTGAGGGAGAAGGATCAGTCTGATTTGTTTTGTAGACAGAAGGAAGCCCACTGATACCTCTGACTTACACAAGTAGATACTGTCAGCTCTTATCTGAAATGCTCAGTGATGCAAAGGTTTCTTTGTGTTAGTCTATCTGTGTGAAGGGAAAACGATCAAATATAAGCCCAAATCTCATTCCTCAATGATAGATTTTCTCTGCTTTGTTCATGGCAAATAAAAAAGCAGGAAGATTTGAACTGATTTGGAAAAAGTAGAACTCCAGCCTATAAATAGTAATTTTAATTGATCTGTACTACTTATCTGCTCTTGGTATGTTACTTCAAAAGATAAACCCTGAAGTGTAAATTAGAAAAAGTTCCATGTTTCAGGAAATAAGCCAGTTGCTTTTTGGTGAGAGGAGGCAAAATTTCTCTTGTAGTCGGGAACTTTTGCAGATGTCCAAGCGACCCTGGTGAGACATCCCTCTGTAACCTGTTGTAGTGCCACTGTACAGCATCTGGGCACCTTTCTGGGAGCAGCTGTTACCCCAAATGTCAGCCACTATGGAGTGCTCCCAACCAAAGGAATTGGAGTTGGACCCATGTCCTGATTTCTCCCAAGTCCTCCCTTAGGTCTTGGAACGTATACTTCCATTCTATAGTGTGTTGAAGTAAAGAGGTTGATGCTTTTCAGGATCTTGACATCAATGGGTAAGTTGAAGTATAGCAGCACCATCCCTGTGTTTCAAGGGTACTGTGTCCTGCTCTTTTTCTTTGGGGCATTTCTACATGGACCTGTCCCCCTAAAAAAAAAGTATCCTAGAAGGATGGAGCAAGATTTGCTTCTCATAACACTCTTTCCATAATATTTGGGCACACAGCAGCTTTAAAAAAAAAAAAAAAAGAAACAAAGAAAGAACTGTAAAATTGCAAAATAAATCAGTACAATTATAGTTTTCTTAAAACAATGTAAAGCTTTGTCCAGAAAGACTGAGAAGTTCACATCAAAGCAACATGGTCAGGGTTCACTCCAGATTTTTCCTTTAGAAGTCAAAGCACCTATCTTGTATCACATATTTAGATTATTTCAAGAAGTTTCATCATGTGATGATGCTCTTAGTCATGTTTTTTTTAGTTTTAGGTATTTCTGCAAGGAGCAGGGAGTTGGAATTGATGATCCTTTTGAGTCTGTTCCAACTTGAGATATTCTATGATTCTATATTTAACAGAAAACATTACAAATTTATAGCTGGAAAGGAACTGCTAAACAAAGAGAGGAAGATAGTGTCTCTTTCACATAGCTCTTAGGCTGCAAACTGCTGGAAGGCAGAAGAATATAACCAGAGATACCATTGTATATTCATGCTCTCTCTCCTTTTTTCCTTCCCAGAGCTCCTGTGCACTAAGTAGGTACCCAGACACACGTAGAGATGGGGACACACGTGCACAATATATACTGAACAGTTTTGTTAGTGTCCTTGTTTGTGTTTTTCATGTGTATAGCACAACCAGAGACCCCCATTTCCCTAAAAGCTGCTCTGCCTCACAGCAATGATAATTTTTTTAATTGTTCAAGTAGTAATATGTGTAATGATTTTTAAACTATGTTTTGCCAAGCAGCTTCTTAAAGTCATGGCATATTCGTATTTTCAGTTTGAAGTGGAAAAACTTTAAATGGAACATAAAATAAAAATGAGATTCTTTTTTTAAATAGTTAAATTTTTGCAAAATTTCCTCAAGAGGTTTTATTTCAGTTACCATTAAAAAACCCCAGTCACTTCTCAGGAATATCACTGCAGTTGTGATTTCTCGTTAGCACTGTGCCTACGGTCAGTGGTACACAGTGATGCTGTTTCTTGTGACATGATAGAGAAGGTCTTAATACTTTGTGTTTCTTAATAAAGAAAATATTGTGGGTTGGGTTTCATATTGAAAAAGCTCGTGTTCACTGGAATGACACAAAGGATCACGACCTGTTAATGTATTCCCATAATTTATTGATCTTATTAATGAAGTCTCTGGGCATTTACAATCTTACTTTACTTTAAGAAAAGGGACGGAGCAGTCAAGGTATTTCTAAAAAGTCTCGTAGGAGATTATCTTCCAGGAACCTAATACAGAGCCATTTTGTGAGCAATTTGACATGTGCGGGCATTGACAGAACTCACAGTCCTAAAAAACTGATTCACATTAATAGGAGCTCTTCTGATTATCTTCACTGACACTGTTGACTTCCATCAGTGTTTGCATAACTTTTGCCCCTTGCAAACCAAAGAGAGAGCAAATATGAATTTACACAGGAGAGAGGCTAGACACTCTAAACTTTTTGCCCCATCAGCATTATCTGGATATTGTGCATACATTGGGACACAGGAATAGAGGAGGAGGAGGTGGTTCTGGGGGTCTGCACTTGCACTTTTTCAGGTAAATTGCTGCCAGAGACTTTGAAAGTTTTGCATTAATAAAATCTACATGTATTTTTTAGCTGCACCAATTTCAAACAATGAAGCCAGTTCCAAGGCAATATGATTTGCAGCCGCTATACTACCATTTCCTTGTATTGAAACAAAATGTTTCAAACCTTGTTGGCTGTAGTTGTCTAGAGCTGTATTTAGTCATCTTACGGACTTCTTGCTCTAAAATTGAGGAAAAGACTATCAGAACTCCAGACAAGAACCTTGTTACAGCCAGCACTGCTGAAAATGCAACCGCTTACTGAGGAGTGACAGTAGAGAGCAAGGACTCTACTTTGTTTTGTAATGTGTGTCACTCAGTACCCAAGTCTCACACTGGCTGTCAGTGCAGCTCCTTAGTGCTGCAGCACAGCGAAGCACAGCATCTGCAGTGTAAAATGGGGTCAGCTCCTGGACAAACTTAGCAAGTGCTTGTTGGTCTTTAAGAGGGGAACAGAGCAGAATGAGTGAGCCAGTGCTCATCCCTTGCAGACCAAGATAAATTATCTGGAGGAATCTCACAACATGAGCTGGAACTATACAGCAAAACAAGGGAGTATTCAGACGCAACTCCTAGAACCATAAGTACATTTTTGCTGAGATGTCTACTGAATCCATACATCTTGAATCTGCAGTCAGTTTGGGGAGACTTTGAATCATAGTAGTAAACTGATGTGTTTTGGTAGTCTGCAGACACTAACTGCAAATTTATATCATCCATAAAGATGAACAGCATAAAAACTGCTTCATCTGAAGAGCTTTGAGGATGTTAAAGCTGATTTGGTTTAGAATTAGTCAGACACTCTTTAGGTTCTGAAAAGTGAGGAGAACCATCTTCCTCTTTCTTTCAGATAGTCACACATCTCTCAGGAAAGTGAGGGTAGATGTCTTTCAAAACATAGATTTCTTTCCACCATTCACACAGGCATAGGTGCACAGATCCATGTGTGTGTATACTAGTTGTCTAGACCCAATGGAATTGTAATGAAAGAGGAGCATGTACATGGATCTGATTATTCCATCTCAGTTTGCAGGGGGGAGTAGTAGTTCTTAAAATGTGCTTGTCATGTAGGTCTCTTCGGGTTTTCCAGAGTACACAGCGAGCAATACTTCACTATCTTTACTGTTACTGACATGGCTATAAAGATTTGTTTTGAGGAACTGGCCCGTAATAGGCAACTGCACGGGTAAAATAGTAAAGAAAAGCAAGCAAGGAAAATACATTAGAGTGGCCAAAAACTCAACAGCTTCAGGAGCTAGAGTGCAAAGTATGCTTTTGGTTGATCATTTTAAAGAGCAAGATCCTGTTGGCTCTTGTTCCTGTGTATTTGCTTTAATCTTCAAAGTACTGAGTTGAGAGGAGGTGTGGCAGAATAAAAGAATGTGAATTAGAAACTCTTAAGAAGAGTTTCAAAGAGGTTTACAAGATATATTTGAATTTCCCTACCCTAGAACTCTAAGTGTCATGGATTTGTTTTCTTTTCTTTCACAATCTTCCTTAGAAGCTATTCGGTTAATTAGGTAAAATGTTAACCTTTTTAGCACTGTACTATTCCTGTTCTTATGAGTCATTATGCTTTCCATATTGCTTGACTTGGACTATTTAAATATTTTTGTTAATGTTGATTCTCTGAAATATATAGATTTATAGTCCTTTGCCCACATCACATTAAATTTAGAAATCTTGTCTTAGGTTGAACAATTCTAGTTACTCTTTCACATCTAACTCCAGTGGAGTTGTCTTTCACAACTCTTAAGGAGCTCATTCTCCGTGGATTATGATCTCTGAGGGATAAGCCATGTGGATGTATTCACAAAGCAGACTCAGTATCTAAATGCTATGATAGCCAAACATTTTCTCCCAGAGAAAATGTGCTGTTCCGCCCACAGCCGGGTGTGTTTGTGTGTTTTCATGGGCAAAGACAGGTGTTATACCCCGTTGTACACTTTGAGTTTGTGTTGTTGACAGCCTAAGTCAGAAAGGAGATACAGAAGTGGAGGGCCTCTGCAGCATCTCAAAAAACAAGGCAACATCTGAGCTCTTTTTTGCAATCTCCAGGCATGTGAAGGGCTGCCAGATGTGCATGAAGTATTAGGCATCCGATGAGGCTTCCAGAGCAAGTGTTGTCCTTGAAAAGCATGGTTAGGGCAGAGGGTTTCAAACTAAAGGATAACTGATGTAAAAATAAAATTACATATGAATGTAGAGTAACTCTTTGAAATTTAGATTGTGATTACTTACTTCTGCAAACTAATTGCTTTACAGAAAGCCTTTCCCTTGTAGCTTAAGTTTTAAAAGTTTACCAACAATAGATTATTTCAGTGATGCAATTTATACCATATTTAAATGTTTCATCTGTCTTTCTGAGGGATAAGTAGCAAATATTTTATGTGTTTGAATATTACACCTTGGAAAAGTCACTGTCAAAATTTGTAAGTGTTAATAATATGTATTTCAGAAAGGACAAGTAGGAATTAATTTATTTCCCAGAATGTGCATTAATTTCTGGTGAGTAATGCTTCATACTCACAGAGTAATTAGTTGTATTTTTCCATCTCCCACAATTTATCATCATTAAACTCACAGCCCAAGTGCCAAGTATATTAAGATGTATTCATATCATGGCAGCTTCTCTTTGACAAAACAATTCACAAAGCACTGTACCCTTCTGACTGACACTAATCGATTGTTATTAATGAAACTTTCAAATACTTCTTTCCATTGCTTTGGAAGATGTTTCAGCATTCCATTGCTTCATTTCATTTGAAATCTTAAAAATTTTTTAACAATATAAGACACAGATACCAATCCTACCATTTAGTAGTCCTTTTTAAAGATGTATAGACTTTCTTCTGCTTCTGTGAGCATAAATTGAGTGTGTTTAGCATAACGTCTAAAAGAAATAGGATCTAAAAGAAATAGGAACGTTTGTGATTTATGAGGTGTGTTAGAACGAATCTATGAGAAGCCTTTGGAAAACAAAGGCTAGGTGGGTTGTAGCAGGGGTCTGGACAGCAGTCTGGACATCTGCCACCATCTTAATAGCAGCTGGTCAGCCAAGAACATCACATAAAATCAGTTTGTGACACAAACCCAAAACATTTTATGGAAGAGAATATATGTACTTTCAGAATGTAGGTACTTCTATCTTGAAAAACAGTATTGTTTTAATAAGATTGAAATGTTTCCTTTGATTTTCCTTTATGGTTTAGTGTATTTTTTACTGCAGGCATGTAGTATGATGTCTCATCATTGAGTGATGAGACTATTTCATTCAAATTTGCATAATTTAATTACTTTCCAACTTGAGCTCAAAATTTTTCTTTTGGAATTGTTTCATTCTCTGAGCTTCAGAGTGTGTGCTCCTTCATTCATTTGGGCATTCATACTTCTTCTTGACTTCCTTTTACTGTACATAGTTCCAAGATGAAGTTACCTCATTGCTTTGCTTGTGCTGACCCAAATATAGCTCGGAGTTCCAGTCTCCAAAACTTTTCATATCAAGCTGTTTTTCAGGTTGACAGCAATGCACAGTAATTTTCCTTACCTACTTAAATTTTAATATTTAATAAATCATATGGAAATGCTAAAAATAGTTCCGGATTTTAATGGCCATTTGCAGGCAGAAAGACCACTGGGAGAGAAACATTTTACTTAAGGCCATCTGACTTTCATAAAATGTTAATCACATGGGATAAGACCCTGTCTGCCTACCCAGCTTGCATCTAGGTACTGCAAGTCTGCATCTGACTGTCTAGTCTGGATCTGAATTTTAGATGTCTAGTGAAGAAAGCCTCCTAAAATAAGCACCTGAATTCCATGTCAAATGAATGGAAATCTCCAAAGTGCTCCAGAGGGGAAACCTGTCTGCTTGAATGCAAGCATCTAAGTATGTATTTATCTCCCAGCTCAGTGGTTGAATTGAAAATTTTGCTTTAGTAACTCAATAGGTAATCTCTCACCAGATGCAAACATGAAATGAGAAATGTAGCTTATGCTACATTCACACCACTGGCACGTGTAGAAGAGAAGGTAGGGTTTGATCTGTCCATAATTCCACTTAGAAACATTAGCAAGGGCATTTTATCCTATGCCACTTTTGGCATAGTTCAAAAATGGTTATTTTTGAAAACTTGCTTTGGCTGGAAACTAGATAAACCAGGATAATTTCTTCTTAGAAAACATGTTTACCTCACGTCAAAGGTATCCTCTAAGGACAGCTTTTTTTAAGTATTATTTATACCAAATTAGTTAAGGGCTAGTTCAGCCCTCAGCAATACCTATGCATGTGACCTTCACCTTAAATATGTGGAGGTTTTTTGTTATGGTCCAAAGGAAACACTGTCAGCAATCAGATCTCCATTTGCACAATAGTTCCTGATTGACAAAAAAGATGTAAGATTCTTGTTGGTGTTATAAGCTTGTAATTTAGAAGTAACTCTTCAGTAATATTTTCCAATTTGAATGAGAGTCCATCCTCAACAAGGAAAAATAGATAAATTTTAAAAATACAAACAAGAATCTTAAAAGAATTTTGCATTATGGGGGTATGAAGCAAATCTGTATTTTGAAAGGTGGACAGTATGACTTCCTAAGCCAATTATTTTGAATAGATTTTAGTTTGACATGGGTTAATATTATTGACTTCAATCTTAAGTGATCTGACAAAGGTTAAGTCCAAAGAACAAACTTCAGTATTAGAATAAATAATAGAGGAATATCCACAATCAGAATTTGACTGATGTGTTCCTGTTACTTTGAACAGGTTTTAATGCACAAATTTCCTACAGTAGTTCTTAATTTTCAAAATGACTGCCATTATAATAAAGTCCAGGAACAAAATAGAAGATGGAAGGCTGTGTTGTGACCAGTGCTGCACCAGTGTGAAGGACAAACACCTCCCTTGACCATGTCTTGCCGGCTGCTCGGCGCTGTAAGCTGTTTGAGCTACTTTGGTAGCTACCTGGGAAGAGGGCAAGGGTTGATTGGTTTGGCACTGGGAGCTTATTTCTGTCTTTTTCTTAATGTTTTCAGTTTGAAAGGAGAAAATACTTGACTAAGTTGCATATAGCAAGGGGCTGATACCGGGCCAGAAATATGTTGCTGCCTTGTGTCTGTCCAGAAGCCTTACAGTGCAGAAAGGAGGGAGCAGAAACAGGCCCTCCGTATGTTCTTCTCCCCACATGCCTCTTCCCCACACTGGCAGGGGCATCTGTGTTGGTAAGTGGTGGTGAGGCTGAAAAATTCACAAGCATATGGACTACAGTATTATAGAGAATACTATTTTTTTAGTTTTACTATTCCTGCTTTGCTGAGGAACAGAGAATGTTGTCCATATTACCATTTCATGCTGCTTTCATGTAAAAAAAAATTTAACTTTTAATCTGCTTACAAGGTGAAATCAGCATTTCTTTTACTTGAGAATTCTGTATTTCTTTTAATTTTTCTGTGTTTGAAACATTTTTCATGAGTAAAGTATTATTTAGCAATAAGCACGTTAAGTCTACAGAAATTTGCATTGGATCTATAGAAAGTCACTTAGGATGATACATATGAAACGTAAAACTATTGATTTGAAATGTTTATTGGGAAAGAAGTTGAGAAGCTATGTGAATATTTATGAATTATGGATGTTTCACATACCTAAATATTGCCACTAAGCTTAATGCTTCCTCTTTTACATTTCATTTCAGTTTTTAGGTAACAAATCCTAGGATTTAAATAACCCATATAAACAGGATAGTAATTGGTGTCCTCTGAGCTAAATGTTCTGAGCTAAATGTCAAGTGCAGAAAGCAGCAACTGTTAAAGGGGATTACAAAAGTCAATATTTAGACTATTACCAGTGTCTTATAAAATGGATTCTGGAACACATTTAATGGGCATATCAAGTGTATTTGTCTACAAAACACTTAAAAGAATAAGACTGCTGGCAAACACTATTAGAATAACTGGCCCTATGGCAGTCCCTCCTGCTTGAGGAGTGTGTACTTATATGAAAATAATCAAACTATGTTGATATTTTCCTTTTTAATAGTATTGAAATGAATTCTATTAATTCTTCAATAAGCATCTGTCTCTCCCTTATGTACCCTTGAAAAACCGGGCCCTTTAGTTGTTACAAATTTAAACGAATCTTTGGCTCCTGAATTAGTCAAGGAACATTTGACAATGCATTTCTTTGTAAATTTTGAATTATTTTTGTAAAAATATTTTTTTAAAGCTTTTGTTTTCCTGATCCATCTAACACATGGAACTAACTGCTGAAAGCTGGATTTTAGGCCTTGCATTTAAAGTTAGTGAAGCACCTGAAGCTGCAGAGAGACACCTATTTTTATAGATCAAGTTTTGGGGAACTAAGTCTCTCTAAGTTCCATTAATTTCAGTGCAAATTGGGTATATTATCAGCTTCTGATGTTCCTCATCTATACAAACCAGTACCTTCATGTTTCTGACTTAAATATCTGGCCCTCAAGGTACCTTGTCTTAGGTAAACTCATCTTTGTGATTTGCTCCTTGAATTTAGGCACTCTAAATTCTTTTGGGGAGAAACAGCATTACGGTTGCAATTACCATTTCTCAATGGGAAGGTGAAATACTAAGACAACAATACTGTTATTTTCCTCTGCGTGTCCTTCTCAGTCCCACATGGTACAGTGCTGACTTTTGTCTAAGAAGGATGCTGTACCCTGAATAAGAGGCTCTTGGTCACCCAGAGCATGTACTGGCATGCCTCAGCTCAGTGCCTGCCAGGCAGAGGCAATTTCAATATCTCTTCTTCACTGCAGCATAAGCATCCCTGCTTATACTGTGGCACAGTATATGCTAAGAAGTAAAACACGTTTTATATGTTTTCTGCTTTAAAACAGAATTTCATTCAGTGACCCACTTCTGCTGAATTGTCCCCAAAACTGTCCCTGCTATCACTCTGGAAGCCAAATCTAATGATGGCTTGGTTAGACCTTCCATCTATGGATTGGCAATTTGGTCATTTCCTATCACTAACTTAAGAGCAAGCCCCTTTCAGCAGTTCTGTAGAGCAGAATCCAAGTAATATGTGGTCTCCCCCAGCTCCCAAAAAAGAGAAGGGAAAGGAAAGGAGAAGAAGAAAAGAGAAAGAGATAGAGATAGAGAAAGAGGAGAGGAGGGGAGGGAAGGGG
>VYXB01008303.1:95442-122045 GCA_013397135.1 Pachyramphus minor
GAGAGATGGGGGAGAGGGAGGGGAGGGGAGAGGAGCGGAATTTGATTTATTCCTTTTAAATAATAGATTTCAAGGCTCAAAATAGTCTTCTCATAACATCTAGGAAGTGCTGCTGCAGCTCAGTTCTTGAGTGTCTGTAAAATTGCAGTGGAAGAAAAATCAGTGAGGGAAGCGAGAATCATTCCTTCAGCAGAGTGAGTTAAAAAAGCCAGGAGACTTTAGCTGTTGCCTTTCAAGATTGAAAACAAAAGTAATTAAGTGAATAGGATTCAGTCAAATCAGAAGTTACAATAAATAGTAGTTAAACTAATTGTGGCAGCAGAATGATCCTGAAGCAACATATTTTAAGTCTCATGGATAGTACTGGAATTCACTGTATATACTTCAAGATCTCTGCAGATACATTGCACCTCAGCTGTTAATCATTGATCAGATTTTGTTCTAAAAGTGACCTGGTGTGACATCGGACACAGTGTGTGTGTCATCACCAGTAAATATCAATTGTAATGCTGAGTTTGAAGTATCTGGTTATGGATTCCTGTCAGGAACTTCGGAAAGAAAAATAACAAGTAGCTTCAGTTTGTGCAACTTCTCAGCACATTTGCTGAGAGGAAGGAACACACTGTTGTGGTTTAAGCACAGATCTGGGAGCCAGGAGGTCTGGATCTATTCATGGCCATGTGCTGTGACATTGAATAAGTCAGGTTAACCTTTCTGGGCTCCTGCACATCCGGAATTATATCTATGCTTAGATAAACACATTGCAAAGTGTTACTATTGTGGTCACTATACTGCACCTCTGAGGGCATCTTTGCTTTCAAGGCAACAGCAATGGTAGGAGGAGGAACAGGAGAAGGTTTGAGGTTTTTTCTGTGTGGAGTCAGTAACTTCTCCGGGTTCACATGTGCTTAACTTCAATGTTATATATGTCTTTCCTCCAAGAACTGAGTGTCACCCTGCATGCAGATGGACCAGGGCCCCCTTCCCTCCACATCACCCCAAAGCTTAGGGTCTGTAAAGAAATACCACTCCTACCCCCTTATGGGGCATCGTTTTGATTCTCTGTGCAGTCAGCCAGGACACATCACCTAAAGGCTCCTGCTTGAGCCTGATGTTCTCCTTGGGAATCTCTGTGCAGGAGGGTGATGTGGATGGATGACTAGTCACACAAGCAGTGCTGCTTATGGGGCTGTGTGGTGTTATATTGGGCATTCATCATGAGCTGACTGCTCTGAGGCAGATGTTGCACGTTCTTACATCCTCTTGTAGATCCCTATGCAGATGACCAGGCATGTTTAGATTCCTAAGGGACCTTGCTGCAAAGCCCCAGATCTCAGCAACCTGCCCTCCAGTCAGCTTCAGTGGGATTTGTCTTTTGTCTCCATGTGGGGAAACAGATGGGAATAAGCAGTGCATATCTAATATTTAATAATCAGAACTCCTTGCATGCTCTTCAGCACCATGTAAGGATGTAAACTTCCCTGCTGAGAGAGAAGGGCTGAGATGAAGCAGTAGCAAGATATTCTGTCTCTTATTTGTGGACACTAGAGGGCATTATAGTAATATTTTACTGTTGTGGGTTTACTAATACATATATGAAAAAAATAAGGCAAAACAAACCTGTAAATCTCATTAGTAGTGCTTGCAGCTTGTGGGTTGTACTAGAGATTGACATTTTTAGGTGCTTACCTGAATTGTTAGCAATCCATCCATTGGTAATCATACAAATCTGAGGTGTTAGCTAAAGAGGACACTCACTCTTGGTCCTGTGTTATAAGGTTTGTGACTAAGTAACATTGTTGTGTCTGAACAAGGCAAAAAGATGGGATCACATATTTGTTTGTTCCTGTTGTGGTTGATTCTAGCCCCATCACCTTCTGCGCTGTGCTTCCAGACCTGGTGGTGGAGGAGAACTTACACAGAGGTGACTGAACCTTTCCTTCCAGACACAGTGTAGGTGGAAGCTTATATTTTGCTTTGTCTCTAGCCATGCACTGGATACTAACAGAGATGTAGAAAGCAAACAAACAAACAAGCAAAAAAAAATCAAGTTAAACAAAAAACAAGTATTGAGGAAAACTGGATCACTGAAGCCATTGGAAAAAAACAGTGTTCTGCACGCAGCTCCAAGGGGTAGTTTTTGTGCAGGAGGTGGTGGGTGGTTTTGATTTTCTGCTACCCTGTGACGATAGAAAAATAATAGTTGGAACATGAAAAAGAAGACCTGTTTTCTTTACTGTCTGAGACATAGAACTGTGAAATTCTGTTAGTATTAATATTGCAAAAGGTAGAGCAATGTTTTCATTAGTCTGTTCAGCTACAGTTTTCCTTCTCTGCAGCAGCTCTGACAGATAGAACAGCAGCAGGAGGGAGTAAAATAAAAGGAATTAACCTGAATTTTTACTTCAGGCTTTTGATTACAGAACAAGAGTGGGAGGCAAAAATAATAGGAGCACACTGCCATCAGGTAGAAAATTAATAATGTAGAAAACTGCGTAAGATCTCAAATATTTGATGTCAAATGCTGTGTAATGGGGTTTAGCTCTCACTGGTGCTCATGATTTTCAAAGAACAGCTGAGAAGACACCCTAATGCCTGAGATCATTGTACTTTCTGATTATTCAACCTGAAGCAAGTTCTGGACCTGCTATATGAGTTGCAGATTTTGAGTGTATTTAATAGTTTGTGATTGCATGAAACACCTGCACTGAGATACAGAAAATATTTCACCTGAGTCTGGTTGTCTTGAAATCACCCTCAATATATTTGCTTCCACCTCACTGTCATGTCAGACTGATCTCAGCTGGAGTTCTCAGTTGTTACTATAATCCAAAGACTAAATCTTGCCTTTCAGCAGCAATGCCTGTTACTGTCTCTGCTTTAGGAGGTTTACATCTTTGGCAGTTCACAATTCTGTGGCCAGTGGGCTAAATGGACTTCTTTTACTTGGAATTTAAAAGTAGGTCTTGATTACTCTTTGTTTTGCAAGTGTTGAAAAACTCATCCTTTGTTTCTACTAAAGAAGGTTTTGCAGATGTGACTGCACTAACAGAGTGTAACCCTCCTAAATTTACTTCTTACCAGGAGGGGTTTTTTGCCTGTACAGCTTAATCCAGAAACAAAGTCAGGTAGGACAGCAAAACTGTTTCCTGCCAGTATGACATCTATACTGGGCCGTTTTCTGGTGAAGTTGCATACTTCGTGGTCTAGATATTGTTTCACCAGTCCTGACTGGTGTAATCATTCTAGTGAAGCCTTTGGTGTGTAGGTGAGGTCTCGCTGATGCCAGGGACTGTACTGAGAAGTAGCAGCTTCCTCACTTCATTGGGGCCTAAAGAGGAGAGGCAGGCAGTTCCTACTCTTGCTTTTGGAAATGAAGGGAAGGAACAAGCTCCAGATTTTTCTGATACTACAGTCTCTGCTGAAGACACAGGGAACATGTTCATGCATAAAATGAAGGTGTGACACTAGCTCCTTTTTGTCAGCTTGCTCCAGCTAGCTGTGAGGACACAGATTTTAGCAACCAACCTGCCTACCAGGATCCCCAGAGGCTCCTGCTGCCATCTGTAGCTCATGCAGAAGCACTCACTGCTGCATCCCTTCCCTGATGTGGTTACCCCAGCTAGCATGGCTGACCTGTCCCTGGCATCTGACTAAGCCTGCCCTTGCTCTGAGGTGCCACCAAGGCCTCAGTACCCTGCTTGGAGGGAAACCAGCCTTCTGCTCCACCTGTGCAGTGCTGTGATTTGTAACTTCCGGGTCTGTGTGTTTGAAAGATTTGAGTGCTCACTCGGTTACCCCAAATAGCTGAATTTTGCCTTATGTTACCTTGCATTTCGCTGTAGCCAGGCAGGGTTGTTCGGGTTTGCTTTTTTGTTTCCAAAACAATAGGTCAAATGCTGATAAGGTCTTTCTCCCCTGCCTTGCCATCAAAGTCTGCTGGATATTTACCTACGCTACAAATTATAGTTTGTTTTGTTTCATCCTTAGGTTGTTAATAAGTTTCAAGCTTGAACCTTTTCTCAGATGGCATTGCAAATGTTACTTCAATTACACACTAATGCGTTAGTGGCACTTCCAGTGGGATGAGATTGCCTGCCAGAGAAAAAAAGTGTTATTTACATTAAAGACACTTAATGGATGTTGGGATATGTGGCTTCATAATGTCATATCTGCGTGACTGCCAATGAATGCCAAAGAGAGCAGCAAAGGTTTCTTCCTACCTTTGACTCTCCCACTATTTGGCAGAGGGAAGCAGACAGCCTGGTTCTCAGAAATACTAAACCAATCACCCTTTGTATTGCACAGAAGCAAGGGAATGAGGCTTTCAGCTGGCATGTGCGCTTGTTGCCCATTTTTTATCTGCTTGAACATATGCAGAAAAAAACCCCACAGTAACAGAAACTATTTATGGATGAAATTTCCTGGTGAGTACTTTCTGCAAACAGTATCAAGGTATTTTCCTTGAACTGTCTAAATAACTTCAGTCCCTCCTCTCTGTGATGCTTTGTCAAGATCCTGTTCTGCAGTGTGGTTTTCCTACCGTGCATTTTGCATTACTGATTTAATTCCTACCACAAAAGAGAAGTGAAGGCATTTCCAAGGATGCACAGATACTGGCATGACTTTAGACAGGAAAACTGAGGTGACAAACCCAAACTAAGCAATATAAACACCAACAGAATTACAAATCAACTGTGATATGGTAAGTCTTGTCCAGATATGCATGATATTCTGATAACTTCAAGTGCATGAAGTTTGTTCTGGTCACTATACCAAATTAATTTTCTTCTAAAAAATTAGACTGACAATAGGATGTATCTACACTAATATCAAGAGAGGGTTTCACTCTGTTGGTCAAAGACCAAAAGTTGAAATTCATATTGGAAGTAATTGGAACTGGAAGTAATTGGAAATAAAACAGTGTAGTAGTGGGCCATAAGGAAGCAGTTGTGTCTATTTTTGTCTCTTCCTCTAGTAAACACTTACAGAAAGAATCCAGCTTCAAATCATACACTTGCTTTGTGTTAGCAATAAACAGCCATTTGTTAACAATGATCTGTTTTGATAACTCTGTTCTTTGACATTTCAGGGTTTCTATCTTTGAAAATGTTCCTCTATGCTACCCAAACTGTAGTTAACTCTTCTCAAGTCACTTACAGGGCAGCTAGAAGCTCATCTCTCCAAATTTATTCATGCTTCTTCACATCCAGAATATTTAATAATCTCAGTTTTAACATCTGTTACCCCAGGGTAACAGTCAGCAGTGCCTCTTTATGGCTCAGGTATAAGGAAATGGGGCTTTTCAGCCCTTTGTAACCTGGGAAGGATTGGAGGAAGAGAGAGTCAAGCTGCAAAATCATTGACTTGAAATTAAAGGACAGAAATGGGACAGAAGAATGTGATGGGAACAAAGGGGAATCATGTATGTTTATTTGGCTGTGGCAGAAAGGGGTCACCCAGCAAACGCATAGCACAGACCACGACTTGCCATGGGACAAAGGAAACTTTCCAGAGCAAAGTTGAATGGGTCAAAAAGGGATGGAGGCCAAAAAGGGCAGGCAAAAGAAAGGACACAGGGAGCTGTAATACATAAATCCATCAGTGTGACATGTTATGGACAGTCATACAGATGCTTGCTTGTCTCTCTCATGGCTGATTCTGATCACTGGAAGGTAAAGCCTGCTAGACTGACTATAACTGAAGGCAGCAGCTAATGGTAGAAGATTGTTCAGGATTTACAGCCTCCAGTATTAAGTACTTGTGTAGTAATATTAGAGAAGATACAGAGTTGTGTTGGAAAACTTTTTGACACCTTTCCCATACTTACAAGGTGATGGCAGGGCCACTCAGGTAGTCTTGTGTTTTCATGCTGAAGATCACACCACTGTTATAACTTCTAATAATGCATTGGACTTTTATGAACACTCACCTGATTCAGAGTTTCATGAAATAGTTAAGGAATAAGGGATTTATATTTATTTCTGGTTGAAGGGTGAAGTCACGAACAGAACAACAGTTACTTCCTCTGTTTAAATTTCAGTTGCTTTGTTTGAAACTGAAGCTTAAGCAGAAGGCTTTGAAGCTTACCTTTGGTTAGTTATTTTAAGCATCTTGTGGGCTGCGGCAGAGTAGGAGGGTATCACTGGCAAATAAGCTTTGTATTTTTGACAGGGAGACTTGTGGCATTTCAGTAAGCCGGATCCTTGTGCAGCAGAAAGACTGATATGTGTGGCAGCATTTCTCATGTGTGAGCTTCTTCATCTGGAAAAGAAACCCCTTCCTTTTGCATAATCCTTGCAGGATGAGAGAGACCTACTTGTTCAGATCCTGTACAGGCTAACATCATATAGTATGTCTAAGAGACATATCATTGATTCTGTCTGAGGATTTGTTGGCAATCTTTAAAAATCTAGATCAGTGTAGGTTAATTGTTAAAGGACATTTTAAAATAAGTGCAGGCTTGACACTGCTAGGCAAAATTTTAATCTAAGATAATTGGGTTTTAGAGTTTCCATGAACTTTACCATGTCAGGACAAATTATTTACTTTCTCAGTGAAAGTTTCCTCTTCCCTGTCCTCTCCAAAATGCAGAAAGCCTAAAAGAGAGTCAGCTTAAGTTAGTCTGTCCATGTGTCTTCCCCACAATATCTACAGAGGTTTCAGCCCAAAGCACATATGAGAGAGTATAAATACTCAATAAGTTTACAAGAAAAATGTGTTGTTTTCTTCCAGAACTATAAAGTCACTGGGGATCTTAAGCAGGAAAGATTTTAACAAAATTACATGTAATACATTTACTCATACTGAAGATTTTTAAGTGGAACTTACCTGGAAAGGATCGTTGATGATGTTCAAGGCAGAAGACAATCTCAAATGTCCACCCCTAAAGCTGTAGACTTAGCTCTGTAGACCTAAGACAACTAAAACTTCAGGTTATTGTTTTCACATGAAATGGATGAATAATAGGGCACAAATGTGTATTTTCATACTCACTTTGCTATGACTCAGTAACACTGAATAAGGAAAGTTAGAGATGCTCTTGAATTCTGGACTCCACAGTGTACCATGGCCTGGAGATGTGGAACAAGATGAAGGGCGCTTATTAAACATGGAGGGCTTGAGATATTTGCAATCAAGTGCCACAAAAATTAAAAGTCAAGTACACTCATTCCTAAAAACAAAACTTGGTTTATGAACGCATTCATTTTGGGGGCTGACTGTAGAATTAAGCAAAGGATGACAGAAAAGGATACCATAGTGTATTTCAAATATCACAAATGTAACCCAACGCACTATTTGATAGCTTTTATCCTACAGACTGAATAGCCCAGTTGAAATACTTTCTTCTTGAAATCTTTCTTATTTTCTTAGGCATTGAATAGTATGAGTCAACATATAGTATTAGCTGGCCATTGGGCAGTTTGAGGGGTTTATTCCTATGTCATGTATTTGTTTCATGTTACATATTTTTCCTACCTTGTCAACGCTGTCAAACTTATAAATGGTGTTGCTAAAATTACTTTTGCTTCATACTCCTTCTAAAGTGCCTTATTTTTAAATATATAAAAATGGATGAGTAGTCCTTAGTTTAAGAAGTGGAAGGAGGAGATGCACATTTCGGACTGTTTTCTCACATACTTTTCTAAGTGTAACCATACTGCAGGTGTGCACCTCCTGTTGCTCTTAAGAAAACTCCTTATTCATAAGATCGTCAGGAGAAGGTTCTGATGATGATTGAGAGACAACCAAGAGGAAGGGGGTGGGGAAGAGAAGGGAGATGTGCTATTCTTCTCTGAAGTGCTCACTGGGTGTAACCCTTTCACTTGATGTGCATTGGATGAAATCCTTTCCCCCACAACTAAAGCATTTCAACTTCACTTCAATGCAGACAGAAATTTCACTCATGACTTTTTTTCCACTGATGCTAATTACCTTTGGATCATTGTCTCTGCATGAAAATATTGTCTTGATAGTTAGTAGTGAGGTAATTTCCACTGCTAACAGCTCTTCAGAACAACTAAAACTCAAATCCCAATTTACAGTGTTTGTCTTTTGATCTGTTTTTAATACTGTCAGCAATGTTTCTACCCTTTGCTGCCACGTAGCCTACTTTCAAACTAATTGATGTACCCTGTAACAGCTCAGAATAACAAAACTCTGCTTCTCTGTACTCTTGTAAGGAGGGATTACGCATTTATCTTCCAGCCTTACAAGTTTGTCCCCTTTTCTAGGTTTCTGGAATACATGTATCTTTCCATACAAAGATATTTTTGTTAATCTGTGGGTTGCCCAAGGCGGTAAAGGAACATTTCCTTGCATACCTTTGCCTATGAGGCAGGACTGATTTCTCCCTAACACTTGGCCATAATCACCTCCAGGGGCCCTGGAGATGATAGATACTAGACTGCAGACATGGTGGGATTCTGCATATCCCTTTCGGTCTGGATTCCTGACTACCCAGGAATTAGGTAAACAAAGGGCCATTAGGTTGTCTCAAATCTGTTTCAGATATTAGCCTAAAATACAAAACATCCAAGTTTGTTCTAGTGAAGGGTACTGCTCCAATAATGTAAAAGAAAACCGCAAAAAGAAGTGGAAAACAGCAGCTTGCAGTGTCGGAGTACCCCATCTGCATGGCAGACAGGGCTCTGAGTGTGGACTGTACAGTGATAGCCAAGATATCCTTTTGGCAGCAATTCCCTGCCCATGGAGTGGGTCTCCAAAACTACCTAGCAGAAAAAAAATATTAGTTTGCCACACTGATTTGCTTCAGCTCTCTTACAGTCTGAATGTACCCTATTCTGATTTTTAGGATGGATTCCCCTCTTCTGTCATCTCGTCTCTTGCTGCTCACCATCAAGTAAATTTTGTACTTGTGAGCAAATGACTGTGATGAAGCAGCCTTTTACCCTCCTCTAGCACAAGCTCTGAAATAAAAATATGCAAATATAGCAAGTGGAACCTTTCTTCCTCCCCACTGTGTTTCTTAATCAGCATATTCTTTCAAGTTTTAATGGTTACTGCATTTTGTGAAATAATAACTGTTCTAGTTACTGATGGTAACTACATTTCCAGGACTGTATCATATTTATAGATCATGTATCTGAAATACTCATTATGTGTGTACTAACAAACTCTCAGCTTTCTGTTTGCTTTGGGTTATTTGAAGACAGCACACACAATATAGGGTAATACAGATGATGCTCTTACCAGTACTCTCTCCATGCGCCATCCTCCCCCCACTTCAATCAGGGGTTTGTTCCCATCACAGCACCGTAGCTCTTTCTGTGCTGAGTCTCTGCTTATGTGGCTCCACACTAACAACAGACACATATAACTGCAGCAAATGCCAAATACACTTAATACTACTGCAAGCAGAATGTCTTGTCTCAGCTCTAAAAGGCATAACAGAGAGAGCCAAATCAGAACAATCTCGAAGTGATTGTAACAACCAGCCAAAATGGCTATGTGATGAGGAAAAGGCCTATCACACTTTGTGTGAAAGTCTAATGCATTTCGGTGAGTGAGAATCCAATTCTAGTGCTTTGACAAAGATGTTTTATAAAAAGCAGAGCAACAGTTTCTATTGTCTTTGTAGTAAGGCTCAAACTGAAGAGAAGTATTTGAGATAGGCCATATCTTAAATGCAAAATCAGTCACTATACAGTACATTATTGGTTCTAGTAACAGTTTTCTCTTACTTGTTCATTATCGTGCACCAGTTATGTATGAAAGCAAGGACATTCATACATAACTGCCATACATCATAACATTTGTAGATAACATACATAACATTCAAACATCCTTTATTCGCATGAGGAAGCAAATAAAACTACATTTGTATCACTAGAATTACTTGAATAAATTTTTCAGGATTTTTTTCCCTCTTGCGTTCTAGTTGTTCAAAATGACAGTGAGTTTTCTGTAAGTAGTGTGTTTATGTGAAGATTATTTTACAAAGCATTTTAAGATGTCATATGTACAGGTTATAAATATGGTGTTCTGAATACCTACACAATTTGCATATACTTCCCATAACATTATTTTGTCTGGAAACCAGATTTCAGGTCTGTTCACAGCTGTTCACAGGTGAAGCATACCTGGGCTAAGTCCTTTGCTCTGGTTCTTTCAGTCTCCACTGAAAAGCTTCCAGCACTTTCCAGCACTCCCAATCTTCCAATTCACTGCTGAAAAAGTAGTGATTTATTGAATGCTTCCTGCTCTGGGACTTTTTCTCTTCTACAATTCCATGGACTTCAGCAAAATAGACCTTAGTGTACTTAGTGAGTTACCCAAAGTCTCCTAAGCCAGGAATGATTTTTTCCACAAATATCAGCAATAGCCTTTTTGTTGACTGCTGTGGAATTTGGATCTTAACTCTTTAAGACCCGGCTTCAGGTACCTTTCTCTTGGAGAGTCAACAGACACAGTTAGCACAGTAGGCTTGTGCAGATATGCTCAGGAAAGTCAGGACATCTCATGCAAGCAACAAACTGAGCTTCCAAAGGGGAGAGTAGAGCCTTTCTGCTTCACTGTAATTCTTTGAACACATATACGATCTGAGGAGAAACCAGGGTATACATCCACAGAAGTAGCAGAGAGAGAAGTACACGTTCAAAAATTCTACCTAAAAGTACTGTCAAATGCTGCAGGAGTCTTGAGGTCTTCATCCAGGATAGCTGAGCAAGACCTTGTGCTTGCAGAGTTCCTGGGTATCTGAGTGCCCACATCTCCTCTCCTCTTTTCCCACGTGCCTGTGAGAGGCTTGTGCTTGTGCAGAAATCTCATGCTTGGTCTGGGGAGCTGGGGGGCACCTGTGCTCTGTCACAGATGGGTTTTCTAAAGACAATGTAAGTTGCCCGTGCACACTTTTTGTAATTGATGCCCACACATACAGCAGTTCACCCGCAGCAGTGCACACTTTCTTCACCTGCTGTTTGGAAGTCCAAGCTGTGTGTTTTAGTTTGCAGGCATCCAGAGCTTGACTGTAGTACTGCTTTCTTTCACCCTTTTGCTTCTGCAAAAGTAATTTTTCTGTCTTGCAAGATTTAAATGGTGGACAGGCGCAAAGTGAATGAAGACAAGTATTGTCTAGCAAAGCAATAGGCTACATTCTTGATCATAAACATGAAAATATAGTTATACATAACAATGTTAAAAAAAGGAGACACGAGATAAAATCAAATATATATGTGAAATAGTCTAGCTGTCTTCTGAACTTTCTCTGAGACACCTCTTTGCTATTATAGCTGAGAGCTAATCAACAGACCCAGCATTATGCATTGTAAAATGTAATACCTTGTAGGTTCTCAGTACACAGTCTCTATATTGGATTTTTTCTAATACTTAAGAGTTGTGAGGATTACAATGTGTTTAAATGATATGTCAAAGTAATTCTAGGACCTCTGATTTCTTATTAATCCATTTAGGGAAATGTATTGTATTTTCAGCCTGGGTTGGCCACAAATGTGCTTGAGACATTATACAATGAATGTTTTTGTAATATTGTTCAAGCCTGTCTAGGTTGGACTGTGCAAAGCCTCTCTTCCATAGGAGAGACGACTTTCTTCAACAGCCATATCCCCCTGCTAATTACACTGCAGTACCTTTCTGTCCCAGATAGAAAGATTTGTAATGTGAACATTTCCTCCTTTCTATAGAAAAACGTGTTTTACATATTATGAAAGGCAATACTTGTACAGGGTTTTGGTCTCAAAAATACACTTAAAAGAAAGACAGACACATAGCCAGTTTTCTGTCTACTTTAACATTCAAAACATTAAAACGTGACTTTGTATTTTCTGTTCCTTCTTTTCTTTCTCCGACTTCTGTCAGAGTTGTTGGCAAGACTAATCACTTTAAATCAGATCAGTAAATTTAGAGAAACACTACTTTCACATAGTCTTTCTGGGTTCCACACTGAAGTAGCATAATTCCCCGTAGCTATAAATCCATAACTTATTACATAAAATTTATCTGTTGTGGCCAGTTTTGACAAACTGTTCATAGACCAACTTTAGCAGGAATAGGAGAAATATGAGGGAAAAGATCAGAGTCACAGAGAAGCTCCAGAGCAAAGAGAGCATGGAAAGACAGAATTATTTCCTGGAGAGAAAGGTTAAATAGGAGTGATGTGAGTGCAGGGAAAATGAAAACTGGTTAAAAGTTCATGTTTCAGACTTCTCTTTGACTTTTCTCACAAAACAGGAAAAAAAGAAAATCGTTCTTGATTACTTACCCAGTGAAGCAGATAAGCAGCAGCTGTGAAACAGAACAGTGTTTTTCACATGGGGCAAAACTAACCTGTGGTACTGCTGCAGTGAAAGATATACTAAGACCATAAGGGCAGTAGGACTCAGGAAAGGATGGGAGTTTTTGGGTGGAGTTACACTGTACTCCCAACAATGTCAAATGAAAGAATGAGAAATGTGTATGCTGCAGGGTTAAATCAAATAGATGACGTGGAGAGATGGAGGAGAATCAGGATCACTAAAGCACTGATGCACATTTTTAGCTTTAAATATCTACTTAAACCCACTCAAAAACTCACTTTGTCAGCAGATAGAGATCTCTGAAGATGTGCTCAAGTTGGCTGAAGTTGAAGCTTCATTACTTAGTGGTTTTATATGCTTGGGCATTTTTGCATATAAGGCCTGACATTGAAATATATGGAGGAGTAATGTCAGCAGCAAGCAAGCTATCTGTGAAATTAGGAACCATGCAATACAGCAGGAAAAACCCAAAATGCATATGTATTAAAAGACATAATAATTGAAAGCAGTCCTCCTATTGCCATTGCTTTGGCTTCAGCTGATGAGACATACAGCTTGCTAATATATAGGACTATTTTTGGGAATCAGAGCATATTACTGACATGAGAGATAAAAGTGTATGACTTACAATATGCTATTTTATGCGATTATAATAGAAATTATTTTGTGCTATGCACACTTTCCTTTGTTCTTGTGGGTCTGAGGCTCAGTTCAAGTCATTCTTGGGATCCATGGTAAATCCCTAAGGCCACTTCACATTGAAATACATGCTATGGAGGATAAATCTGAAAAGAAAAATGATATCACAATAAAATAAACACTTGGTTGAGATTAATAATAAACCATGGTGACACACTCTTGTATCTTATATATTATCTACAGTTGGTTTGCCTTTCACATCCAGGTGTATTTGATTCCTCCTTCTTAGTCAGCTTCTCCCTTACTTAGGCTTTGGATTCTCATGATCCTCCTCAGTGCTGAACAGCAAAAAATTTTCCTGCAAGCCTGGAGGATCTTCTCTGTTCCCTTTCATCCATCTGTATTATCTGCAACAGAAGTAGCACTGATTCTAATTATGGAATTTCCGTAATCATTAACATTTTATAAATAATCTGTTTCTTCTTTGAGATAGTCCTGTTCCAGCGGCACATAGTCTCATCTTCCCCTCTGTTACTGAAATTGTTGAAGATTTGGCACCTTCACCCTGCAAAAAATTTTCCTTCCCCAATTTGGTACATTCATGGGTGCCACTTTTCTTTAAATCTCTTTTTAAAGTGAAGTTTGTTAATGCTTGTGTATGGTATACAAGGAGGCAGGAGAATATCAGAATGTTAATATGTAAGTGACAAGAGAAACAGTGATGATTTCCGTTTGCTCTCCAGTGCCTTTCACCTCACAATTTTGCAGTTATTAAGAAGGAAAAAAATCCAAACAAACCAAATTGAAAACCCAAAATTCTCAGCACTGATCAGGCAATCATTGGCAGTTCCTTTGGGTAGCAATTTCATTATACTAGATGCATTGCACTTACTTTGAGTTGGAAATAAAAAAGAAAACATAATTTCTCCAGGTGAAATACAGAAAAATACAGCAAAGAACTTTCACAGACCTCATGCTGGTAGGGTAAAAAGAATGATAGATAGATATGAAAGGCAGAACATAATGGCTCTGATCGTTTCCAGTATATAGTGACATTGCACTAACATTTACAACAACATCTTCAGTGACTTTGAGTGACTTCCCTTGAATCAGATAAAGCAATTTGTAAACTGCAAGCTACCTGGAAGTGAGAACAGGCTGGCTGAACTTGTTATACAGATCTGCACACTGATATATAGTAATTTTGCTGATAATGCAATAGCATAATCATGTCTATTCTGTTAAAGACTTTTTCTGTTTAAAAAAAAAAAATCAACAAACCCAAAAAAACAAAGTATTAGTAGTAGGGATTAAAAGTCACTGTGAAATAAAATATACAAGCTTTTTTTTTCCATGTTGCATCCAGTGACCCAGGAAGGGAGTAATAGGAGGAAATGAAATATCCATACCATAGGTAAAGGCTTTTTCAATGAATGCAAGCTGCTCATCACTAATTCTGGTAGTATTCAATGATTATAGCACATTATAAACAGGTGACATTACTATTTAAGGGCGAATTGTTTAAGATTCTCCCTGATTAGCAATAAAATACAACAAAGTCATGTTTGATAAGATAGAGAGGAGATAAGGATGTAGTGAGATAGAAACATATAGCTTGGCTCAATGCTAAAGTACTTAAAGTGATCAGATAGAATGTCAGTATCTAGGTGGTGGCTTCATTGAAAATTATTATGTGTTGGAACAGCTGTATGATCCTATATAAGATAAGAAGGCTACTTTTTAAGTAAAAGGACTTGAACCAATCCTGCTCCTTAGGGATTCAGACAGTTTGCACTAACACATTAACTGGCAGTTAAATTGGGTAAAGCTTGATGTAGGTGGTATAGATTGACTAAGATGTAAACAGCTTATTTTCTTATCTTTGTGTATATTATACACTGACAGAAGAGGAAGAACAGGGTCAGAACTCTTTTATATACATAGCATTTGATAAAGCAGTGATGATGATGATGATGATTACTGTTTTACATACACTGAAACACAGAAATTCAGGGCCACTTTTCATCTAAATATATTCCTCTAAAAGCTAGAATTTTAGTTTGGAGGATTTCTCTGTAGTGCCTCTGCAGTTAGTGCAGTTAAATGCAGAAAGAGATCAACCTAAGTGATCCACATCTGGATCCTGTCCAGATAGCAAAAACATTCTTATTTTTTAAAGTAATTTTCAAGAAAATCTTTACACTCCGAAAATAATGAAATGAATGCAGGCTATTTGTGAATATCTGTTTGGGTGCTGTTTTGGACTGAGCTCTGTTGCTTTTTTTTTCAGCAAAGCCATCTTGCACTCCCAATATTTGCCTTGTTAGTATTTCATGTCCTTCCTTGCTGTAGCCTTAATTGCCCTAATAAGTTTTGTATGCTTCTGCTCATTTTCTGCCTTTGGATTGTTATCTTCAGCTGATGCTGTTTGCTTTGTCAGACACAAAAGTATCATTCAAAAAAATGTCTCCTCCAAATACGCCTTCTATGACCTTATTTTACACAGTGATTATATGAGTAGCATTTAAATGTTGTGATGAAAAAAGTATTCTGGGTTCCTGGTTAACAAGCCCAAGTGTATTTTCTCCTGTTTGACTGGCAAGAACTTATCTCAAGCTTAGTCATGCAGTGGTCTTAACTCCTTGTAGATTTAAAGCTGTATTTTGATTCTTTCATCTATATCATGCAAGCCTTCCAGGCATAATTCTGCTTCTCTACTTGCACCCTCCCTTGTTCATCCAAACAATCAGGAAAAGAGCACAAGATAAGCTTTTCTGATAGGAAAAAGAAACCAAGATGAAGCTTGTCAATTCCCATATATAATCATGTGCCTGGGGAGTATACATGCATTTTCAGTTAGGGTTTCTGAAGCTCCTTTAAATGCACTAGCTATGCCTTATACAGTGATTAAAGGTTTCAGCAAATAGGGCCTGAGAGGCCTTATAACCTTCCAGTCTCCCATAAATGCATTTATCTACTGATTTTCCCTTTTTTTCTCTATGCATCTGCTGTTGCTGTCATTTTAATCCTCTCTAGAAAGTCAATCCTAGAGAAATGCAATTATTGAGGGAAAGACTGAACAAACAGCAAGTCTTATACTTACTGCTGATGAAGGGCCTCGTATTCCTAGAGGTGTCTGAAAGAGCCGGAGAGCCTGGACTGAGTCTAAAGCTTTTTTTTTTTTTTTGTAGATCTCCATGAGCAATACTCAGTTTTTTACATTTTTACAATTTACAATTACTCAGTAACTACATTTTGCTTTGGAAATGCTAATAAATTGACACTTAAGAGTTGTTTCTTTTCTTTGAGTTACCACATGAAACGGCTACAAGTTATTTGCAAGGTGTTTTATACACAGTTCATCAGGAAAAAATTGCTTGGCGTTTGTGCTATTTAATTCCATCAGGTGGTATATGTACATTTATGTTTTGAAGTTTTGAGGAACAGTGTATTGCATTGCTGAAGGCTTTAGACTGTTCTGTGAAAGAAAAGCAGTCGAAGAAATATATACTGCTTCCTGAATTATTTCACATACCTAAATAATAAAGCCCCAGCCGTGTTTGAAGAAGACATGCAACTGCAGTAAAAGGTACTTATGATTTTAATTACTTAGAGCAAAATTCAAGTGGTTTATTAATATCAACAGAACCCTAGGACAGAATTATAGTAATGTTTTATATACACTTAGGGGCATGCTGGTGGAAATAACATGCAAGGTATAAATCTGCTTTCCTGCTGCTTCACAGCTCAGTGGAAATTTAACCTGAGATCCAGACCTCAATCTGCTGGGAGTGGAAGAGGGAAGAAGAGCACAGTCACCCCAGGGGAGAGTTTCCTTGTTCCAGATCTCAGGACAGTGTTTCTGCCATCAGTGCAGAGGCTGAAGCCTGTCTAATGGAGGTTCAGTACACTTGAGAGGGAGATGGGTTGGCTGCCTCTTGCTCTCAGGTTCCTTATCCTACCATTATCCAGGCATCTGTCCAGCTCCTAGCAAAGGAGCATGTTTTATCTTGCTGGAAGTGACACCAGAAGCTGATGTTCTCTCAGGGTTATGCTAAGAGCCTTGGGTACCAGACAGGGGAGCCTCAGACAGTTTTCTCCCCATTAATCCTACTGCATATCCATGTGCCATACAGTGAACACTCCTATGGTCATATCTGACTAATTCGCTTCGTATGATGGGAAGGAAACAAATCAGCTGCATTCTCCAAAAGATTTGTCCTGGTGGCCATAGTGAAAGGATCAAACTGCAGCTAAAGAACAAGTTGGAAGTCTCTTTGCACAAGGATACATGTTAACCCCAAGCAACACATTATAGGACAAGGAGCCTCCTTGTAATAAAAAACTGTGCTTTTAGTAGCCTATTTTTCACTCTACTTGAAAATAGAATATGGATATGCTGAATTCATTTGCTCTATCCAAATCACACATGGACTTTCCTCACAATAGTCGGGTGCTTAATTTTTTTCTGAGTTAACCCAATATTATTATTATCTCTGATTTGCCTTATCCCATCTGGTGGTCTTCATTTTCCTTCTTTACCTGGAATATTTCTGCTTAATGCTTTGCCCTCTTTTAGCTTCCCTATGGATTCATAGCTTAACATGGTCCTCCCTCCTACCACTGTATAAGCTAATATTTTATATTTGTCTACATTTTAAATTTAGTTTCCTTTTAGCTGTTTTATTATTACTGTTTCATCAGTAATCACAGTTCCAATGTTGAGTGCATTGGCTGCAATAACAAAGTTCTCATTAGTTCAAAAGAAAATCAGCTGAGTCATGGAAATGGAAAGCCATGTATATAATCTTATTACAGATATCCCTGGTACTGTTAATTAATCACCCAGATTCATTCCCCCAAAGTATTAACCAAATCCAGTCTAGAAGTTGAAGGATTAATGATAAGCAGCAGGAAGTCTTTATAAAGAGCTGTCCTGTTATTGTGTAAAAGACAGGGCTTATAGTATAGAATGACACATTTTCAGTGCTCACAGCCATTGTCACATAAGCATGGAGAGTTTCTACTCTGGCATTTTAAAAAATCTTCATGCCTATTTTAACAAGCTCTGTACAGATTTAATAGTTACTGGCTAGCAAGAGACAGCATGAACCCACTGTAACTTCTTCTTCTCGTATTGCAAGAAAAAAACCTACAAGATCCACCTATGGACATTCACGTCCTCAGGAAGGTTGTAGAAATTGCTGCTTTTTGAAACAAAAACTTGCAAACTCCTAAAAGTTGGCAGAAATCAAGCTGACAAAGGATAAAAGTGTATCATACAGAACCTCCACAAACAGCACACATGCCTTGTGCCCAGGTGGGTGGGGCGAAAGTAAGGCATCTGTAGTACATTTATGTGCCATAGTGTAGTTGCAGCTAAAAAAATAGAGAGAAGCATGAGAGTGACTAAGAGAAACCATCACTTTCTCCGTGTTTCTTTCCTGACTCACTTCACAGACCCTAAGGCTGTGGTTCCCCAACATCTGCTGAAATCAAAGGCATTCCATTAGACCATCTCACCAGTATCTGGCCAGTATGTGTGAAATATTTTAGAATTAAGCTGAATTTCTAATCTGAAGAGTTAAAAAATGGAGATTTTTTTTGTTATTTTAGTTTAAATGAATTCATCAGATAGGAAACATAATGTTACAATCCTGCCTCATTTATGTACTTGTGCTGGAAAAAACATCCCATTTTCCTCAGTCTCATCCCTCTCTTAAAGGCTACTACAAACACAATGTCTGAGTAAAAGACTGAATTTAGTGCAAGATTTTTGGGGTAGACTATACTCTTTGCTGCCTGTTCATTCATCTGATATGTGTACACTTAAATTTGTGGAATTATTGTAATTTTACATTGTTATGAATCTTCTGACTGTATCCATGGTCCTTCATATAAAGTACCTTCTTTCCAAAGGGACAGAGCAGCCCTCCTAACTTTCCAGCCAGAACCTCAAGCTAGCTTCCCATCTTTAACCCTGATCTTTAATGAAAACTCTCATGGCCTTGAAGCAGCACAAAGGATTTAATCTTTCTCTGTGGTGTTTCCCATGAATGACAATCAATACAACTTTGCTATAGGTATACATCTGACATTGCATTGTTTAACAATGCACTCGTGAGGTTAAAATAATTCACTCTATACAGATATGTAAGATTATATATCAATTTATGAACACCTAGAATATTAAGAGAGGTACTTCTTGGTCTACAAAGCACTGTTTCACTGTCATTTCAAAAACTCAGATTTCGTGTATGACCCAGAGGTTTTAATTATTCTTGCAGTAGTGATAAACAGCAGTAATGTAATAAAGGCATCCTCTACATTAAGAAAGGGTAATAGATTATAAATATTAAACCTGTTAGATATACTTGGGATGTTTAATAGCAATAATGCTTGGATGTTGCTAAAGCTTTTCAGCATGGGATCTCCAAAGCACATTAAGGAAGTAGCTAAGTTATATCCCAGGGTACTTGTGAATAACTGGTGGCAGCAGCTTGACTCAAGCCGTGTATCACGATGATGGCAGAGCCTGCAATGGAGTGGGGGGATTGCACTGCCACTGCTCACAGCACACACTAGTAGGTACTTTTGGATCATCTAATAGGCATTTCCACCCCAGCATTCTCTCCCTTTTACTTTTCCCAGTTTGTCTGTCTAAGGGCAGATATTCTTCTAGGAAACAGGGTTATATTGCTGTCTCATAATAAAATAGCTGGGTCCAACTGTATTAGTATCTGCCTTAATGGCAGTTGAAAGAAGCAACAACCAGCAAGAGAAATAGCCAGTGGGCTCAAGAACAAGCAATTAGTCTCTGTGAGAGTGGGAGACTGGAGTGATCGGTATAGCAAGGGTATAATTGCAAAGCATGTGCTGCTAAGAGGCTCATCCTATACAGTTCCTTTTAAATACAATCTATACCTGAAGGAGGAACTCAGGGTGCCAAACTGAATGGTCTCTTTGAGGTTGATCAGCACAGCTACTTGCTTTAAGCATTTCAATGAGAGGTCCCAGGAAAATTAACTTGCTTGCCTCCAGGGATCTGACTTGCTGCTTCCTGAGAATTAAACCAGAAGGCCACTCTGATGAACCTTGCTTCAAGCTCCTGTGAGGAAGCAGGACAGACTTGGAAAATTTGGAGAGAGGCTGTGCCTAGAACATTATTTTTCATTCTCATCTTGAATTCTTCTGGACATAGCACCGATAGTGTGCACAGACAGAAACTTAAATCACAGAGCAAAGGGTAGGAGAGCTTAAGAGGTGCACAGCTTCTGGACAGCTAAAGCAAATTTACTTTGAAGCTGTAAATTGTGAGGTCTAAGACAACTCCAAAAATCCCAGTACTGTTAAGGGCTGTGAGTGACATGAACAATCAAAAAAGAAGGCACAGTTGAATTTTTTTTTTCTGTTTATCTGTGTAACTTTATAAGGGGATGTGGCATTCAGTTCATATTGCAAGCTTTTTAGTATTGGCAGTGGGAGAAATTTGACAGAGGAAAGACATGAAAAAGAAAAGACAATGCAAAAGAAAAAAGAACAAAAGAAATACTGACATAGAAAATAAGAAGAAAGACAAAGTGCAGAGTACACACAGGAGAGCAGGAAAGAACGCACTTATTTGAAGTGTTTAAAATCAGTCTTCCTGGTAAAACGGCAACACAGGAATCGGTCTGGATCTGCTGGCTCTTACACATTTTTGTATTTTAAATAGGTAGCAATTTTCTTCCTGGCAAATATCTGGCAAGTTATTTATGTAGGCTGAAACCCTCTCCAGTTCACAGGCCACTGGGAGTACTTAAATCCCACCTAATCTTTGATTCAAGCAGCTGGCAGTAAACCTTAAATTGGACAGACTTTGTAATTTTCATCCCAGAGCACTGTCCATAAAAAGAGTGACTTGAAATACAGAATATATTTGCTTGGAAATGTCTTTACTGTTTTTTTCTGAAAGATCTTTGGATGTCCCTTTTTCATCTCATCTCTTGTTCTTGTCATGCCTGATACTATTTGGGAGGGCAGTGCAGAGTTCTGTAAATGTTCAGGTGAGAAGAAGAAAAAAGGATGTGATTCTGTCTTCAGTTCTCATGGTCTTTGCTTGTGTGTTTGAGGCCAGGAGCATATGCTTATTTGCTAAGTCAATTCTGAAAGAACCTTTTCTTTGAGGACAAAAGGTCGCCTCAGAGACTGAATTTATTTTTTTCTTTCTGAGTCAGAGTCTGAACAACAGATTTCTTTTAATCCTGTTTTTAGGTTTTAGATATTTTAATTCTGTTTTCATATGTTCCAACTTCAGATTTTTTTCACCTCTCTTTCTTAAGAATACCTTAAGTGTGAGCTACTGTCAAACATGGTCCCCTGGCTTTTACATCTTTATTAAAAGTGTTACAGGAGTAGAGGTTTAAAACAACTTACACACTGTTTCTATGGCAGAAAACATGCATAACTACATTGGAATGTACTTCACATTCAGTGCTTTACGAAGACAACTGGCCAGGAGTGGGCTGGTAGTGAAGAATGTAGAGGTGATACCCAGTAATTTTTAATACTGTATGTATCCTAGATAATGAAAGGGTTAAGAAGTAACTGTTACTGAATTGTTGATGTTGATGGCATAATGATGGGGGGGTTTTATGATTTGAGGTGATTTAGGTCTTGTAGTTAGACAGCGTCCCATATACAAATATGCAAGGAAAAGCAGTTGCCAGATAAACCCAGGTAGGTGATGAAACTGTGAGACTTAAATCTAGCTTTTTTCTTACATTTTGTGGAATTGTTTGAAATGCAGATGTTCTTTATGCACAGAACCATGAGAGCTTCTCAGAAAATATTGGAAACAGTTAATATTTTATGAGATTTGGAAATCAAATCCATCAGTGCCATCTCTTCCAGTAATGCTTACAGCAGTTATAAACAGAAGGTTAAAAAACCAAAACGTGAGAAAGATATTCTCACCAGGTCTTTGCATCTGTGTCTAGGAGCTGTTGGATATATGGTTATGTGGACAATCTGCAACCTTTATGGACACCTTACATTTGACTGTTATTTGTAGCACTCTATTCTGATCAAATTTGAAGAGAATGCATTCAGGTACAGCAGTAACTCTACAGCAGTGTCTGTGTGATGCAGTCTGGTGAACATCTCTAGCCAGAGAGGTTTGAATCATTCTTCTTCCTTTCTCCTTCCCTTCACTGCCTTGTTCTACGAATTCAAGACATGATACTACAAGTAACTGAACTATTTCGGAAGAGGGAAAATTGGAAAGACATTGTCCTTGCAGTTAGGCTAATATCGCAGAGAAAGGCTGCATGTAAATTTGACAAAAATGTGAATTTGTTCTGAGTGGAGGTTGTGAATGTAGGAGGCGTGCAAACAGAATAGTGGTGGATGGTCCCGAGACAGCGCATCTAAATGCAGATTTCAGAATGACTGCAGGATGGCAACCATCATTTCCAAAATAGCTAATATTTCTGTCAGAAATGTGCTTTTGACATCTGTGGTTTTTGAGTTGGGAAATGGAAACAGATTAGAAAGTTATCAGACAGTAGCCAAACAAAAGTAATAGAGCATTCAAGTAGAACAAGGTCCTCGCAAACAGACTAATAACTATTTTTGGAGAATATTCACCAAATAACTTCACATATAGTAGAGGAAAGGATGATCTGTTCCTGGCAGGTTGTGGCCAGTGTAAGTTTCACATATACGTTTGACTCCTGGCAAATAAATTCATTCTGATATGAGATGGAGCCTATTAGGAAATTGGCTACATAAGTAAAAGTTCACACTCCATTTCCTCTAAGGTTGCTAAGCACAATAGTTATTGATCTCAGTGGTGAGGTAAACACATAAATTAATAAATGTCCTATTAATGAGTACACTAAACATGAAAATATCTGAACTGGAGAAATACCAACTGTGCCTGTTACCTACTGGGCATGTTTCATGTTGGTTAAACAACCCATCTAATAGGATAAGAGTCAAAGGTTGTAGCACACATAACGATGAGAATTTGGTTTTGTCTTGACTCTAACTTTCTATGTCAATAAAGAATCTTTCAGAAAAGTGGTGTTGATGCAGACGTTTAAAAGCAGTATGATTCTGAGTTTAAGCACACTTGTATATAGGTTTATATGTACAAAACCAACCCAATGACTATAATTTCTTAATCTAAAATGAAGAAAGGTAGCCAACTGTAACAAAACCAGTTCCATTAAACTAAAAAAATTCTTCAAATTGAGCAAATTTTGGCTGTTTCATCCTGACTTTTTAATCCAACCTTGCCTTTTTCACATGAAATATCCTTGTTCTTGATTGGAAATGAAAATCTGCTGTCTCCAGTTTCCAAGGTTTGAGAGTTTCTCTCCACATTTGTAAGCTGTCTGCAGCCTAGACATCCACCAATTTCTGCTCCATTGCCTCCTGAACACGGGAGCAGTGTTGTAAAGATAAAAAGCCATAAATTTCACTTGAAATTTTACCGTGCTTGCATCAATTTTGCATTGCTTATTCTGTAAGATGCTTACTGTAAATTAAATTAAATGTAGTCCAGCAGCAAATGTGTTAAATTTTAGGGGGGTGGGGATGCTGCAGCAGAATACATGTTACAGATAGTAACAAGCCTGCTGCCAAATGCAGCTCTCACTGTATAGTCCCTGGAACACAGTCCTCAGGCACCCCAGTCTTCATTAAATAAACACAACCTTTTGTTATTGTGATATGTGGCTGGTATTTTTATGCACAGCGTAAGACACAGCCTAGTGTGGATCTCTGGTGTAAGTATGTGTGCCTGCAAGGGCAGTGAGAGAAATCGGAGACTGATGGAGTTCAAATGCTCTCGGATCAGAGCTGAGCAGAGCCGTATCTCACTGTATGAGTCCCGCTCAGCTGTGCTCCACACACACACTGGGTTAAAGGTTTCCAAAAGCCCACAAGTGGTTGGATGTTCTCTCCCCAGTTTGAAACCAGTCTTAGCTGGATACTGATTGTCCTCAATGGCTTTGCTTTGAAAGCTTCTCCGGGATGACTAAACTGAACACTGAAGAGAGGAGGCTTGAGTGCTGTAGTCGTGCAGGGCATCATCAGAGGAGGGAGGAGGACAGGTCTGAAGGCTTAAGATGCCTCTTACCTCTTCCGCAGCACCAGCTGCAGAGGTGGGTCAGCCTCTGCTGAGCAGAGCGCTTAGATGTCACCCTCACCTGGGCAAGCAGAGGGCCAGCCAACCACAGAACAGAGTTAATGCATACAGGTCTTTGACCTTTGGAATTCTAGGCTTAAATGGAACATTGCGAGCCTGAAACACATTAACAACTCTGCAAACCCTGCAATACTGCACATATGCAGAGTTAAAATGTCATCCAAAAAACAATTTGTTCTCAATATGATTTTCTAGGTGAGCAGCACCATCCTCCAAGTCAAATAATGTACTTACTGTGTCTTTTCTTTAAAAAAATAAGTCTTTTAGAGGGAAAGAATATAAATGCTCAGCCACAAAGACTTTTTAGTAAATATCCTTTTAATTCTTAGGATTGAATCACTGATTACAAGCATAATTGGAAGAGGAGTCTGATTGTCCTGCCTTGCATAGCCATTTACCTCTAGGAAAAACAGAGGTGAAATTTGGATGTAAAATGCTGATTTAGTGTTTTCATGCTTATATAGCAGAGGCTCAGATGATCCTGGAAGATCTGATCTGAGACAGAAGCCAGACAGAGTTCTCTAGGCACTGATTGTACCAGTTGACTGAATCTGAGGGAGTCTCTTAAATTCTGTGGCTGTATTTTACCCACCAGTGAGCCTAAAATTTCTTCACAGAGGCAGTATAAAATGAATTAATATTTTATAATGTGCTTTGAAATCCTCAGATAAAAGGCACTGCAACATTGCAAAATATTTCATGGACAGAACCGTCTGAGGTGAGATCTGTCTCCTTTTACGTAACTTCTTTAAAAAACCACAAACTGATTGGACTCTGAGATGAAATAGTGCCATGAAACAAGATGGACCCACAGTTCTCAAACATGCCTATGATCTGTACCATCCCAGGAAGCTGAATTGGTAATTCTACTAAGAAGACTTGGAAATAATCAGGAAAGCCAGGGTTGTTTGTATTTAACTTGACCAAGCTGGTATTTTGTGGTCTTAGCCCTGAGCATATAAATATTCTCTCCAGAAGGATCACTTTGAATTGGGCCTAGTGATTTTTTTGTATGAAGCTCATCACCCTGTTTGTACACGAAAGCACAGTGTACTTTGAGGACTGACTTCCCTTCCTTGGGAAGATAAATATTTCCATTCTTGCTCTGCATCTCGGGATCTTCCAGTGATAGGTAACATCAACTTTGATGAAGAGCTGCAGAACAATCTCCTCACCAGAGAAAACACGTCCTCCACTCAGTCAGCCCCTACTTAGAGCTACTACTGCACAGAAGAAGCATAGGAAGTTCAAAACACCCTGGAGCTTCATCAGACTGCAGATCACCAGATGAGACCTGTGAGAAAGCTTGCCTCTTAAATATGAAGAACTCTCCAGACAGCAGAAGTAAGGTGGTGTTTTCCCACGTTTTCCTGAGCAGTCTGTCGGGACTGCTTTTCAATAGCTACTATTTATACAATTAACAAATACTTTAAAAGGTTTGTGACGTATTGATGGCTGCCCAGTCTTGTTTGCCAAGTACACTCATTTTAATTTGACCAAATCTTAAGAAATGTTTGAGTATTTGCGTCTTTGTCTGCTGACATATCTCGTTTTGGAAGCTGATAAATGTGCTGAGTATTTTCATAGCCACAGAAAAAATTACAAGGAGCAATGGATGCTGAGGTCACTGTCCACAGAATCTTGTGAAACCTGGTTCTTTGCTTATAGTGATATAAATATTTTTACCTGTTTCAGACTTATTCATTATGATGTGTTCTCTCCTGGATCCACTTGAACTGTCTTATTAATTAATATCAGGTAGACTTTGGTGCTTTGACAGAATGGTAACTCTATTGTTGGTATGTCATGACTGGGGATCTTAAAATTATTGCTGAAAAAGGACCCTACCATAAAAAGCTGCTACATACAGGCAGTACCCGGTTGTGACATGCTAAATTTTATTTAATGTGCACAGGTATGGACATATTTTGTTTCATGTCTCAAAAAGAAGTTGTTAAACTGTGTTAAGAAAGCTGTAGAGTATGTGACTGCAGGTATTGGAATATCATTGGTAAATCCATAAGGTATCCTCTTTTTGGCTGCTGGGTTGTATTCTGGTCTCCCGAAATGGCAAGAACAGAAAGGCTGTGGAGAGGGTGGTAGAAAGTACTGAATGCATGGATGAAAATCGACCCAGAATAGTGGCCGGACCTGAAGGAGAATAAAGGAGGGATAATGTGGAGCAAATACAGAATTGGTTCGGAGAGTGTAAATTATCCTTTCCCCTCAGACAGTGCGAACAGAACCAAGCAGACCGTGATAAGGCAGGAGCCCTTCCCGTGCGGTGCAATAGCCCCGGGCCACAGGCACGGCCGGCGCCGGGAGCCCGGCTTGCTCCGGGGAGCCCTGGCGCACCGGCAGGAGGGGGAGCGGAAGCGGTGTCCGCAGCCGCATTACGGCCCCGGCTCCCTGCGTGCTCCGCCGGAGCGGGACCGCGGGGCCGGCGCCGTCCGGGGGCTCCGCAGCGCCCTGAGCCGCGGCGTCCGGGCGCCTCC
>VYXB01008303.1:122060-169076 GCA_013397135.1 Pachyramphus minor
CGAGCCCGAGCCCCAGCCCCCGCCGCCCGGTGCTGCGGCAGAGGGCGGCGGGCCGGGAGCCGTGCCGGGGGAGCGCCGCCGAGGAGGGCTCCGGCGGCGCCAGGATGTAGGCTCGGGGCGGCGGGGAGCTGCCGCCGGCGACGGGCTCGCCATGAAGAAGCATTCGGCCAGGGTGGCCCCGCTCAGCGCCTGCAACAGCCCCGTCCTCACCCTCACCAAAGTGGAAGGTAAACGACGAGGTTGGGAGCGGGACGGAGGTAGCTCGGGGAGACCGCGTACCGCGACGGGGGATGCTCCGGGGAGACAGAGTGCGGTGCTGGGGCGCTGCCCGGCGGCGGGGACAGCGAGACTCGTGGGCGGGCGGTGGGGACCCACGGGGCGCTCAGCTACCCCAGTGCCGGGCATCGCCGGCGCCTGGTCCTGTCCCTCGCCCCCGCTCAGCTCCAGGTCTTTCCTTCTCCGTGTTCCAGAGGCAGAGCTTCTCCCCGGAGCTCCCCTCGGGGCCCGGGAGCAGCCCACAAGCTCGTAGTCAAGTACCTGCCGTACAGGACCCTTGGCAGGAGGGAGGGAGGATGCTGGACGGATTTGCTCCGCCGATGAGAGGGGACATAGACCCGGGCTCCAGCCGTCTTCCCTCACCTATAGTTGCCAGTCCNAGGGGAGGGGGGGGGGAGGAGTGGGATGGTGTGGCAGACGTTGAGGAACCACAGGGACCTTTTGGGACTTTCAAGGATCGTGGCAGGGGACCTTGAAAAGGGCACTGATGTGCTCAGGAGGGTTCCACTGAGAAATCTTAAGCTCTAGGTGTACTCGTTGGAGAGGTCTGGGGTGAGGAGCTGTGATCTTGGGTAGAAACCTGTAAGCCATGTCCTGGAGGGGCATAGCAGGTGGGATTGGAGGTGATGTGAATGCAGGGTGCTGGTCAGGAAGAGGACCCCATCTGAGGGATGAATATAGAGCACAGTTCCTGAAGCAAGAACAAAGGGAAAGCCACTGGTTTGGGGAATCTCCTGGGGGATTTTGTAGTTGGTTGAAAGAATGGAGTTGGTGAAAGAAAAAGGTTGGCTAAGGGAAATGGAGGGAGGAGAAGCAAGATGAGACAAAGAGGAAGAACAGCTAAAAAAGGAGTGATTGAACAGTAAGAGGCAAAATGTGAATGACACTCCATAGGAAGCTCATGAAAAAGAAAAAAGCTGAGGAACAAAGAAAGACAAACTAAAAAATGGTAGCAAAAGCTCTATGGAGGAGAAAGTGAGAACATGCACAGGAGGAGAAAAGGAACTAAAATCAGCAAATAAAAGTGGAAAATGAGGTACCTGAAGTTTGTTATTTCACTTCGCAGAGAATGCAGCTGTTGCATTCCCACAACATAAAAATCACCTACTGTAGAGATAAGTAAAGGTATCTCAGTTTTATGATGGAAAGAAGAGCAGGCCTGATCTTCATTACACTATAATTAGAATTAGAAAAAGCTCTTGGAGTTGGTCCCATGCACAGTAGAGTGTTTCTCTCAAGGTTTGCATTGGAGGCTCCTCTGGGCAAGGAACATGTCTCCCTTTCTTGTGGTGCACTGCTTTAAGAATGCTTTAAGAATCAGAAATATTAATAACCCACTGAGTTCCAGCTTTGAAATGTGGGTCATCTCATTCCTCTTCTACCTGTTCAAATACTGTTTATTATCTATCTTACATAGAAGCAGAATCAGAGCAATCTTTTACCATGCTATAAAATTGCATCCTTTCAAGCATTTCCTTGTCTGCTCTGCATACCAGCTCTCAGATACCCTATGGCCGCCCACCAGGGACTTTGTTGACCTAGTTAGTCTTTTCATTCTGTACTTCAGATTCATTTTTCCTTTGTCATCAGTGGCAAAAATCTAAATTGCCTTGGTGGTGTATGATAGGACCTGGAGTTTCTTTCCTTCTCTTTAATGAAACAGGCTGACTTTGTTTGAGAGATTCCTTTTCCAAATCAATTGACAACATTTCCTTTCAGACTAATATTGACTAATTTTGTCAGCTGGTGTTTAAAACCATGTGAAAAAAGCCTCAATGTAGTTTCAGGCAAACATAAAGTGAGGCAGTGGGCATACTGTGGACTGCTGACTTCCCTTGGTCTGGCTACAGTACCTCTGGCAACGATTTGCCTTTCTGAAGTTCTCTGGTAACCCAAGCCCATTGCAAGAGCATAGACACTGCTGCAAGAGCAAGACAGCAAGAGCTTTCCTCTGCTTTGTAGTTGTTATTTTCTCCCCTATCAACGACCATCAAAGCATTTCAAGGATCTCTGGCAGAACCACTAGGAATATGTTTCATTCTAGGATGGTTAGCCAAGAGGAGCCTTTCATTGATATGCATTGCTGTAAAGCCCTCCAGCATTCCCTCTGTTTTCCTGCTGGTGCAGTAGCTTCTTTGCTTTAAAAGGAAGATAAGGACTTCGTGCGCCTTCAGAAGCGTGACTGCCATTTCAAATTATTTCAGAGATTGAATCATCAGTATGCTCGGAGCCTGCTATACCAGCAGTTTTCAAGACAACTGTATCTACGTGCATTGCTCAGGCAGGCAGTAACAATACCATGTGTTTTCTGTGCCTGGTACCTTTGCACATGCTCAATATTTTGAGAAATGTAGGCTTGGTGCCTGATTTGTGCTTTTTCGTCTTTCTGTTATTGTTTTTCTCACCAATTTCTATCCATACTGCAGTGGCCAGTCCTCTCAGACCAGCCAATTGACTGGTTTCACCCTATTTGTACACGAAAGCACAGTGTACTTTGAGGACTGACTTCCCTTCCTTGGGAAGATAAATATTTCCATTCTTGCTCTGCATCTCAGGATCTTCCAGAGATAGGTAACATCAGCTTTGATGAAGAGCTGCAGAACAATCACCTCACCAGAGAAAACATGTCCTCACTTAGTTAACCCCTACTTAGAGCTACTTATTCCCATGCTTTCAGCACCAAAGAAGTGGTATTGCAGCCTTCTCATATAGCAATTTCCTCTGCACTGTTCTGTAAGGAAGAGTGATTGGTGATATTCAAAGTTGCTTATAGGGCAAATGACACCTCTCTGCTATCAATTATTACACACGAATGTCTAAGCTAGATTGCCATGGAACCAGATTCTGCCACATGTTCAGCTGGAGTAACCACCAGTGGAGTTGCAGGGAATTTGTGTAAATACAAATGAGAAATGAATTTGGCCTTTAATATATTTGCATGCCTGCAGGGAATTCATCACAAGCATATCAACACTGTAATCACTTTAATAATAAATCTTTTTCACTTCTTTAGCAAGCCCAAACTGAAGATCCCAAGCACAGCAAAAACTTTCGTGACTGGTAGTCTGCTTCCTTAAGAGATGAGATTCTTATTATCCTCATTTTGCAGATGGAGCAACCCAGAAACTGCAGAATGAAGCAACTTGCCTAAAAACAAGCAGCACATCTTTTCACAAAGCAGGCAAGAAAAGACCTACAGCAGATAGGAATGGACCTCCAAAATTCCCGCATATGTTTTCTGGCCACAGGAGGACCCTGTCGTGTATGCAAATAGGGGTGGGAGAAACCTTCTTTATTGAAATCAGTGACTTCAGGTTCCTACTAAAGCATCCTTTTTGGGAAATATGCTCAAATGATGCATAAATAGATCTCTGAATAAAACTGTGTAACTATTAGCAGCGTTCTGCTCGTGGCATCTAAAGATTTTGGTAGTCAGGCAATGTTTGTTTGTACTTTGACTGAGCACTAGGGCAGACCCTCTGAAAATCTCACCCCAGATTTCACATCTGTAGAAGCAAGATTTGTGCCCGCTAGTCTTTCTCACATGAAAGCCATATGTTATAGACATACGCAGTGCTTGTGTGTTCTAGGAAACAGAAGCAGGTGGAGAGCAGAAGAGGCCAGTGGTTCGGTGGCTCAGCCAGGGCTGTTGGTTTGTGTGTGCTTCCCCACTGAAGCGGCCTTGGTGAGGAATGCATGCTGGCTTCTGCATGAAGTAATTAACGTGGAAAATGTTCACTTTTGTTCAGGCTGTCTTTTTGCACAGAAGACATTCTTCAGTGTGAGCATTCACAATCAGGGCAGGGACCATCAAACCCACCTTGTTCTTGCTCCATAGCTGTGGTAGCAGCTTTCTCCCGCTCCTGACTGGAACTGGGTGAAGGTGATGGTAACACGTTTGCCTGCAGCTACAGGAGTGAATGAGGTTGTAGGTTTGTTGTGGTACCTGTCAGCATGCACTCTGTTACTACAGGGTAAAGATAATGTCAATTACTCCCCTGATGGAAAAGAGGTACCCTCTTCCATGCTTACTGTGGGTACTGAATGTTAAATGCACATGGGCAGTAACTACACTTTGGCTTTGTCCCAGGGCAACTTTTGCCCAATTTTCATATTCTTTGCTGTATTTCTGGTTAGCACAACAGTGTGTTTGAGCAGATATCCAAGATCTTGTTCCAAGGCGTGAGGAGTTTCTTGTTGCATAACACCTGGCTCCCTTCCCAAATGGCACCATGCTTTCTTAGACATTAAACAGCCTCAAAATGAGCTCCTCATAGCTGTGCTAGGCTTTCTCACTGGGGAGTCCCTCCAGCTCATCTTTTATCAAGTCCCACTGGTTATTTTGCCTGCCATCTCTCCTGTGCAAATATTAGCTATAGGTTTGGAGGTGACTCATTACTTCTGCATTGTGTGTGCCCTCCTCAAATGATACAAAAATAAAATGAGACCATTTTGATGTTACTAAACTAATGCCAGAGCAAGAGTTTTAATGCATCATGAAGCGGAAAGATAAGTTATTAAAGATTTATCTAAGCTTCCTTACTGTAGTGGCTGAAATGAACCAATATGTAAACACTATGGACAAACCATAGTTTCATTTACAGTGACAGAGCTTAAGAATTATGGCATCCATTGGATCATCTTTTCAGACCTTTTGTAGATCACAGACCGTTACATTTCACCCACTTATCCCTAAATGAAGTAAGGTGCATTTGTAGTCATCTTGAATCAATTTAGGCATTTGCTCTCAAAAAATAAGCAGATTACTAATCCATCTATTTAATTATAGATTTCTCCCACGAGAAGCTGGAACAAGAACCAGTGGAAAATAAATATTAAGTCACCAGAATGCATTATTCACTGTCTTCTGATTTCATTTTGTAATTCCTGTAAAAGAAATTTTGTCCCTCCTTCCTAATGGCTGACAATTGTAACCACTAGGATTTGTAGCATAGAAGCAGCTCAGAGTAAGAGCTGGAGTTCAGAAAAGACTAATAGTTCAACATACAAGTCTGTGTTAGCTGAACATGTATTCCCCAACGATTTCCCAGCAACAAGTCTCCTATATAGGATTATTTATGTTGTTGCTTTCCTAGCACATTGTACTCTGTATAGCATATTCACTTATATAGTAAGCAGCTCCCTGCACTTGGCTGGAGTAGCATTGCCAACCTTTAGTCACAGCCCAGTTAATCTTTGTTAATTATAAACCATGAGATGCCACTGCAGACCTGGATAGCATCCTGCAGAAGCAGGAATTTGGCCAATAAAAGAGTAGATTTACTTTGTAGTCTTCACTGAATTTTGCTGACAGCTACTGCGGCATAAGATCAAAGGCAACAGAAAACAAGGTGTTTTTAGCAGTGCAGAGCTGGCTTGCTTTTGGGCCGAGCTGCCCACCAAATGTGTAGGCACCATGTATTGGAGAAACCAGGTGCTACCTCCCACGTTAGCTGCCCAGTTCCAGAAACATGGACCCACTCTACCTGAACAAAATGCAGGGGTACGCCGCCTGGAAATTTTTTGAGTCCTACTCAAGACATGAATTTTGACATGGGATCAAGCACTCTTTGGTTATACAGAAGTTATATGTTGACTCTTCTGGAAGTAATAGGTATACATTTTGTTAAGTATCACTGTTTGTGGCCCCAAGCATCCTCAATTAAAAAAAAAAAAAAACACAGACAAACCTAAGCCTTGTAAGCCTTGCAACTCAGTTGTAGACAGTACAGAAGTGAGGAAGTAAGAGCTAGAAATGCCTTTTCCACAATCACCTCAAATTCCCTAGTGCAGCACTCAGCAAGGATAGTATTGTAATTGTGGTTGAAAAAGGCATGTCTGTTTTCTGTAGCTCATTGAAACACATGAAGAATAGTGGGTTGCAAAAGCCCATCTCATTAAAAAGAGGAAGAGACAAGTATCAGAGAGAAAATAGAAACTAGGATTTTTGCATGTAATGTATTTTTGCTCACAGTTATACTGAGTACCTCAGTGTCAACGTGGGTCTAGCCAAATGTAGGGTTTTTTTAAAGGAGACTCAGCTTTTGATGAGTTTGCTGCTGAGAGCTAAGGAGGCCTCTCTTCTTTCTTCCAGTAGATCTTTAGCATTTGGGGACTTCTGTGTATATATGTGCATTACTATAACCACTGTGAGCATGCACAAGTCTTTGTCATGTCCACACTAATATCTGGTCATTGGTTGACAGAGAACAGGTGCTCCAACTACTTTGTTCTGAACTTAAGACCTAGGAAGAGCATTGTGTTTGAGGTTCAACAGCAGGTTAATCCTTTAGCTTCTAGGAGAACAATCAATTGGAGTTAGAATTCAGTATGCAAGAAATCAGTGGGTTATAGCAGTCTTCTGTCTAAAATTGTGCTTACTTGAAAGCCAAGCAACTCTGAATTTTTGAAAGCTCCATAGGGAGAAAAGAACACTGTCCTGTTTTTGATAAAATGCAGTTACCATAGCCTCCACTGTTAGCATGAATTCACTTTCCTCCCTGTATATATGCACTGATATAAATGTGCTCTTTATATAAGTGTAAATAGTTGAATTCCCTTGGAGACAAAACTATTACTCAAGAAAGACATGCAGCACTCAAATGTCTAGATAATTAATACAGTAGTTTCCTGCAGAGAATCCATTTTTTATCATTTCTTAACCTTTTGTTCAGTTTGAAATTTAAACAGACTCTGATCAAAATTTTCCCAGAATACAGTTTTTGCTCATATCTGATTTTTGTGCTAATAGGAGTTCTGCTTCCATAACTCCTCAAAGTAAGTGACAAAACTCCCAGTGACCTCGCCAGGTAACTCAGTGTATGACTCAGTCCGATTTTATTCAAGAAGGGAATGGAGAATAATATCAAGAATACATAACGTATAATCAGGATTATCCTTTGCGTACTTTTATGGTGGTTAATTTCCAGTCCCACAATGCTGATACTGTAATAAGTACCCAGTATCTTCCATTTTCACTATGGATTCCAGTCATGCATTCTAATTAATAATAAAAAGGATAGTATTTAGGGGAACTCCCCACCTCACAAAATTCGAAGTAGAGTATCATATTTTTAATGAGGTCCATTTGAATGCAACACTTTTAATAGAATTTCTTCTATCTGAAGATAAATTAAATGAATTAAAGTCCAAATTGCTGCAATGTGAAGGTGATAATTTTTCGGCTCTCTCTGTATCACTAGCAAGAAACTATAATAAATATTTTGCAGAAAGCCTTGCTGGAGTATTTGACAGAGGAAGATAGGCATATATATGCTAGGGAGGAGAATTTGGCATATCTTCAGCAAACGTGCAGATTATTTAGTTTCATCTCTTAGTAAGTTTAGGTATAATATTTAGCACAGGATAAAACAGTAATTAATATATTATAACTATTAGCAATAGAAACCATTATATCTGTGAGTAATACTTTAGGGTATGGGAGTACCTGTTACAAGAAACTGAGGCCTATTTTGGTAGAAGCTAAGCTTTATGGATGATCTGGTGATATCAGTGCTATCGGACATATTTCCACAGACAGGAGGACAAGAGAATCATCTTGACTGCCAATGAACCAATAGTCCTATTTTCTGCCCTGCTGAAATTAAGGTGAGATAATCAGACAAGTTTGAATATCCTGCATAGATTATCATAACACTTCACTTTTATAGTTAATTTATTTGCACTATGAATTCCTATAGCAAAATAGGGTCTGAACTCAGGATGCTTTTTTCTTGCTTTGAGTTCATGTTCATGCAGTTTTCCCGATTTTCAGACATCTACATCCCTTAATCTGTAGCCTCAACCAAATTCAGACTTTCTGACCTAATAGATTAATACCCTGGTTTTGTTCTTTAAAATAACTACTGTGGACTTTAAAACTATTTTCTATATTGATTTATTCTTAATTTAGTCATACCATTTCATGATCAAATTAAGTCAAATTATTTTTATCTGCTACTATAAGAGCAAAGTATTTAAAGAAAGTCCTTTAAACTTTTCCCAAATAGCATCTAAAAACACATATGTGCAATGCTGTGTTGACCCAATATTCTCATTTAAAAACTGGTTTAATAAAGTTTTATGGAGTTTTGTAATTTTTTCATTATGTTACATTAATTGATATTCATTAAAACATATGATACTGATCTTTTAGACCTTCAGCCCTGACCATGGTTGGAAAGTTAGGGAAATCTGAGCAAACCAAAAATCACCGCAGCTCTAAGTGTTGCAGTCCCACCCACCAGCCACCCACAGGGACTCTCGGCTTTCTTGTGGGAGTCCAAGAGCAGCTTCCTCAAAAATCACATACACAGCTGCCATATGAGGCCCCACCAAAGGTCCATTGGGTCTTCCCTCTAGTTTGGTGGAATTGATTGGGAACATGTATTTTCTAGCCTAAGATTCATCTTGCATAGTGTGGGTGTGCTGACAGCTGCAGTTTCCCCAGATGTAGGGGAAAAAAATTCTCTTTTTATGCTTTGTTCCTAGTAATTTTTGGCAGTTATTTTGCTTTTTTGGCTGTTCTTGAAACACCGAGTTACCCGTCTCCATGGAGCAGCCTGTGAAGAGCTCAGGATCCCTGGTGGCAATGGCCAGAGCACATCACTGAGTGTGCAGCATGTGGGTAGTTTGCTCCCTGCACCTGCACCTCTCTAATCAGCACACTTCTCCATCTGTCGATTTATGACCCAGTCAGGTAGCCTGTCAACCCCCACAGCTGACCATTGCCCTCACTGACCTGCCTAACTTCACATTGTTAGGAAAATTTGTAACCTCACGGCTCACTGCTTTGGTCTGGTTACCTGTGCTTAGTAGTGGAGAGTGCAGGACCCACAGCAGACCTCTGCAGAGCTTTGTCTACTTCCCCCATTGCTGTATTTACTCCTTACTGGTTTCCTATCTTGCACTGAGCCTTTTATCCATTCCAACACCTTCTGTGTCCGCATATTTTCTGTAAGGCCCTTTGGAGTGGGATTTTATCAGAAGCCTCTTAAAAATCTGGAAAGGGTACCTGCATCTCCTTTATTGATGTGCCTGTTGACCACCCTCAGAGAACGCAGGTGAGGCTGTAGGATGAATCAGCTAGTTTGCCCAGTAGATAATGCCCAGCAGAGACCTGTGCTTTATTGCATCTAAGATGCACGTTCCTAACTATCACTCACTCTCTTTAGCACTTAACAGTCTGTTTCAGAGCTGAGCTGGCAGCTAAGTGGCTGAAACTTTTCCTTCAAAAAGTGGAGGTGGAGTGTGTGCTTCTCTTCAGTAGCTCAGTGCATAAAGCAGCATTCTACCCCCCTGCTAGGGGAAGTTGCCCTAACCCACAGGCACTCCAAGGCCAGGGGAACCCAGATATCAGCAAAGCTGGTGTGATCAGAATAGAAGACATCCTTATTTATTGTGAAAGCATGAATTGAGGAGGTCATTTGCCCAGAGGGGAAAAAGTGAGCCTCTAGGCCTTATTCCAATGACTACCTGAAATACAGAATGAAAATATTTCTTGGAGATGATCCCTAAAATGAGAGATGGCAACTTTCAAATGTGTCCTTGAATCCTGACAGGGTCTGAGTGTAAGAGAGGCACTTGGGTGTTAGGAGTCATGGTGCTTTGGCATGGCCAGGAACATATTCTTTGGCATGATGAGCTCTACAAGGATTGGGAGAAGGATGCAGCTGGTATAAGCAGCTTTGGCAAAGCTAAAGCTAATTTGGAGAGGGAAGTAATGTCCCTTGATGCAGAAGTTAGGCTGTGCATGCTCTCATTACTGATCTGTGCAGGAAGGGTGATACATGGGGATTACTGGCTTCTGAAATGAAATATTGACAGTTCCTCAAAAACAGCTACCAGGATGACCTGTGAAAGGAGAGCTCATAATTGACAATGGCCCAAAAAAAGCTGCACTAGCTATTAGGCGATCTGCCAGGCAACGAGTGAGACCCTACGACCTCGTCACTCTTTAACCTGACCAACTGTGAAGAAAATACCGGGGCAACATATCTGAATGAATATCAACATTTCAGATTTAGACAACTGCAATGGCAATTAGAGACATAGACCACTTCATGGATTTGGTATTTCATCTCTTCACAGGAAGATTCCTCAGCTGGTTTTTAACAGCTTAGCTTAAAAATCCAGAACACCAAAATAATTCATAGTTAGTGTCGTAGGCAGGAATGGGATAAAAACAACTTCTGAGGAGTTTGTGAGTCTGCTACTGAGGCAAATAATATTGTGTGTTGAGAAAACCACCATCAGAAGTCATTCTGTGTGTTCTCAGATGTGTTAGAACTAATTGTCTCCCACTGATCTCTCCATGTAGTAATTATTGAGTGGAGAAAGGTCATCCAGCATACAAGGCTCTGAGAATATATCTTGGGCAGTATCCAGCTCTGATCCTCCTGCATGTCACGGGTTTCTAGAACTCTAACCACGCTGAGAATCAGGCACTGTCTTACAGGATGTGCCTCAGCTCCCTCTCCTCTCTATGATAAGCATGTATTTTTGCAAGCTCTACAAACTTGTTCTGCGCAGTGCTCAAGCAGTTACAAAACATCTGAGAGACTGCTTAAGTTGAAATACATTCATAGCCTGGGGAATCTGGCAGAGTTGTGCATTATCATTAGGTACATGTTTTGGTCCTAATAGATAGGACCTTGGTCTGTAGGGGTCACTTTCTCACTCTGAAGGGTTGACAAGGGCACCCAGCACTTGTATAATACTTCTTCCACTCATTTGCTGACTAGCTGGCAATGGCTAAAGCAGGTCAGTGATGACAGCTAAATGTGTTTATGTGGTGCTGCACAGCTCTGAGTCCACCAGTGCTGTCTGGGGTGGCTTTATTATCTGTTCTTGACAGCAGTGGTGGAGAGGTGGGACTCATCTCACCCAGCTTCAGACACCCACACAAGAGACACCTACTTCAAGCTTGTTGCCCGAGACTGCTTAGGGCTGGTGGAGAGAAACAAGCACTCAGAAAGGATGATTCATCTGGCTTGTTTTAATCGTCTACTTTAGGAGATAAATCGTGCTATGGAAATGTCTTTTTTCTGTCTACTAACTATGCAGAAAGTGTAAATCACTGTCTCAGATACACAAGTCTGCAAAGCAGATGTCTCAAACTGAGAAGATGAATGCCACCCTTGGTTTTATCAGTATCATATTTTTAACATGCGCATTGAGGTACAGTGTGGTCCTACATTAAGCCTTTATCTGGCTAGCTATGCACAGGAGTACTAAGACTCTTGTCCAGATTTTTGAAGAGGTCTGAACAAGCTATTTATAAGAGTTAGAGAGTGAGCAGCTTTTCAACCAGTATGGGTTTGATGTCACCCCATCTGTGCACCTGTGGTTTGGGTGAGGAGAATGTCCCAGTGGAGACACAGGGACTAGGCGGGGAAAGCTACAGTCCTGGGTGTTGTGTGTGCCAGCTGGCAGACAAGTGCCCCACATGGTAAATGACAGGATGAGACCGCATGGGTGTATATCATCTGTAGCATCCATCATATCCAAAACAATCCTGCTTTTGGGGGCAGATTGTGTCCCAGATATCCTCCAGGACAGTGCCACATCCAGTGGAAAGTGCTGTGCCCATTTGGCATCCTGCCCTTTGGCAGCACAAGAAATCATGAGGGCACAATACAGTTTCACTGACAGATACCATAGACACTGACAGATATTACAAGTCTCTGCTTGTAACTGTTAATCACCAGGACAGTGATTTTACCCCTATCTTCATGAAACCCATTGTGTCTGGGATAAGTTTTTACTCACTCCACCAGGTAAATACATGAAAAGAAAGAGCATCCCATCTTGAGGTGCAAGATAACTTTAGAAGTGATACATGCAGTATTGTCTATTGCTGAAAGTGAATGCTTCTGTTGATGTGTTTAACACAAAATTAAATATAACTGGGTAAGTAATTTTGCCTGTGTAGCATAGAAAATGTCAGTAAATTTTAGCTTTATGGAGTAATTGCCATGGAATGGAGTTTAAAGGCAGTGGTATTCCTGCAAGCTATCCAGCTGAATGGCTGGCTCTTGCATATGTGCACGGTACAAGGGGGACTAGTGCAGGTGGCTTCAGCCTTTGGTGGGGAGAAGATCTTCACTACAGTGTCTGTAATGGGCTGTCTGTCAGCACTGTATTATTGGATGTTGGGTGTCTGTTGTATCAGATGGTATAGCTGTGATTTCCACCCTTATCAGGGATTGCCAAGACTACTGGTATGTTGCTGTCTCAGTGATCATGATCTATTCATGTTTTAGAAAAAATAATACAGCTTCAGTGTTGTGATTCAGAGCACATCTTGAGATCTCATATACCCTAGTGGCTTAAGGCATGTTCCCTAACATGGAATGTCTTCAGCAGGAGTGGTTTAAATCCTGTTTCCTAGGGTAATAACTGCAGAAAGACAGGCATGGCAGATACCCTGCTGGCTGTCTTCTAGAAGGAGGAACATTTTTGCCTACTTCTCCAAGTAGTTTCAGAAATGTAAACTCTGAGTGCAGTTGCATTGCCACAGAGGCACAAGCTCCTTCTAAGCTCATTTGGCACCCTGGCTGCATGGATTCACCTTTTTCTGTGCCCAGAAATGCCAGTGGTCCATGGGAAGGATGCTGGAGTTTGTTAGACTGTGTGAAGTGTTTGGTGTTGCAGTGACAATGCCCAGCAGAAAATCTTGAGAGGAAAGAAAAAATTCAATAATCATTGAGTGGTGGACAGCAAAGAGAGTGCTGGCAGCTGCCCATTCCATGGTGAGGTTAAAAGAAATGAGTGTACTGAACTCCGACTGGTTGTGTGCAGCAAGTGAGGCTAGAAGCGTTAGTTACAAGAAATTTATTACTAAGAAAATGCATTAGAATTATTTTGTATGAGCTAAGAGTTCACAGGCAGTATTTTTTCAGTTCTAGCTTCCTTTAACATTTGGCGGGTAGCTTGTAACCTTTCCATTATGTGTTTAATACAAGGTCACATGAAATTTGAACAATTCATTGGCCTGCTGGTGCATCTCCTTTATGTGGGAGTGTGCCCACACAATCTTCTGTTGAAAACTGAAATAGGTGGAGAGATCAGCAACATCCCATCTCTCTCAAAGCCTCTCAGAAGGGCTAGATGTTTATGCTTTGACTGCTGTACACTCTGTCAAACAGAGGCCACAGTTTTCCTGTTATAAAATACTGCTTTACTAGGCAAAGTAATGGTACTCTTAACTCAGATCATGCATTTCTTATCTGTAAAGAAATAACTAAATAGTTCTTTCCATAGAAAGAAACCTTTTCTTTCATAATGTGTGGATCTCTCTTAGTCTGCCTTGAATATATATAAATCTTGCCAATAATATAGTCTTCCATTGTCCTGGCTGAAAATGTTTTCATCTTTCAATGCATGAAGCGACTTCTGGACACTTTTGAAGTTGTAGGTCCCTGGATTTCAACATGAATTGCTGTTACATCCTCCTTCAAGTGAATGGACCAACTGAACTGAAGTCAACCTGTACAAGAAAAAACTGCTGGGTGTTGCATGTGGGTGACTGACAATTGTAGCAGATGTTGAATGGGGTGAATATGAGAAAGGCAGGTAGAGAGCCCTAAAGGCAATGGCCTGCTGCTGAGGTCTGTCAGCACATTTTGATCTCGGTGAGAACTGAACCACCTAACCACACTTTGCTCCTTCATTCACAAGCTGGATACATTATCTACTGATAGTAGATAGAGCCCTGTTATAGCAGGGCTATAACAATTTGTGTTTCAGGATGTAAGGGGCAAGGCTTTTTAGGAGAGAAATTTCCAGCAGCATGCTAGGCTCAGTTATAGGCTCAGGGCAAAGCTCCAGTCCAGTCTCATTTGGTGCAGGACTAGAGCTAAAAAATTTTAGAGTTACCTTGTTAGAGACAGACTTTGGGTCAGCCTGTGGGTTGGTCTAATTTTTGCCATCTGGCTACAGTCTCAGGAGACCTGTTTTTCTAGGGATCACTGAAATGTCTGGTGATCTCATTCAGTAGTAATCATGCTACATACGTTGCAGTAATTGTGCTTAACTTCAAGATTAAATACATTGTCCCGCCGCTCCTTTTAAGAAACACCACATTCCATAAACTGTCCATTTCCACGTTTTCCAAGACAGTAACAATTTCAAGTATTGTTGTAATCCCCTTTATTAAACTCAATACTGTATTTTTCATTCATTTACACATCCTAACAGCAGGAGTGTAAGTGATGTGTTAAGACTTTCTATGTACTTCAAAGCAACATGTAATTTTCATTTCCATTTTACCCAGTGGCTTCTAAATCTAGAGACGATAATTGTTATTTGCATTCTAATTATGCCTCAGTTGAACCAGAGGCTTTGCAATGATCTAAAAACAAAGGACATTTTGTGGCAGGATCTGGTGGGTTCTTTTGCCCGTAAAGCTCCATGTGACTTGAGAAGGGCCTAAGATTTGAAAACTAAAATGCAGGATGGATTTCCTTAGTAAGCCATGTGTTTTCTTCTCCCCAGGGGATGAGCGCTCCCGGGAGTCTCCAGCCCCAGCTGAAGCACAGATGCAAGCTGGGGCGGAAGGCGGAGGAAGGGTGAACCGCTGTTGCTGGAAATGCACCGTGACACAACTCAAGAAGATTTTCTGGGGTGTGGCCGTGGTCCTAGGTGTCTGCTCCTCTTGGTCAGGTTCAACCCAGCTAGCAAAATTGACCTTTAAGAAATTCGATGCACCCTTCACTCTAACATGGTTTGCAACAAACTGGAACTTTTTATTCTTTCCTTTGTATTATCTTGGACATGTTTTTAAGTCAGCTGAAAAGCAGCCTCCAAAGCAAAGATACAGGTATGGGAGCTTTTTGTTTTTAATCCTGTGGCTGTTGCATGCTGCTCTGCATTTAGCAGATGTTTTGTTCAAATCAGTCGGTTAAATCAAACCTGTGTTTGCTTTCCTCTCCAGGTTTGTTAAAGGATGGTCTGAGTCCATTTTGTGTCATCATGTAGGTGCTAATCATGTAGGTTCCTAATATGATTTCACTCCAGCAGTGAGAAATCCAGATTTATTTCCAACGCATAGAAATCATGTAATGTCCACATTTTCTGTAATTATTTATCAAGAGTTTTCTGTTCTAAACCTCTGCAAACATAATTTTTTTTTATTAATATCTTCTTCCCCTACCCACGGCTAACTTCTATGGCAGCCTCTGAATAAGCTAAGTAAGCTTTTCTTTTCCAAACTTGGGACTAGAGCAGGACCTTGAATAGCTGAGTGAAAAGTACTGCAGTATTTTCCTGGCACTACGCCCCTGACATCAAAGGCCAAGCTCTGATCCCAGTTAAACTTGAGCTGTTGTGTTTATTTCCGGGAGGAAGCACAGTCATAACCAAAGGCAGCACTTTGTCTTCAGCACACCTTGTCTTTATAGCAAGCCAAACCCGCAAAACCTGAGGCACTCATGGAAAGCCCTGAGTGCCCGTCCACTGTAAGGGGCTGAGAATGCTCTGGCTGCATGAAGGACTGCCTTTTGGTGAGCACTCCCTCAGCTCAGCTCGGCTCAGCTCAGCTCATTTTGGCCTGAGAGGTGTCTGGGACAGATGGAATGACTCAGCCATCAAGATGTCCCATGTCAGAGAGCTTCCCCAATATGTGGAAGGATGTGAACCTTTTCCCCTTCTGTTACACAGTGGGGCTCATAGCCTTTTAATGAAGTAGCTCAGAAAAGTAAACAGTAAGAAGTACACATTTCTCAGCTCCCAGCTGCGCAACAGCAAGGTGGAAACTTACTACAGGAAGAATCTACCAGGCTGCTCAGGAAATGTTCTACCTCAGATGACTAACGTTAAGATCATAAATGCTGAAATTTTGCTGCCCAGCCATCATTGCAGTTTCTTCATGTTCTAAATAATTCGGGGCTGCAGATAAAGGATGTCACCATCCCCTGCAGATTTTAGAGCAGTATCCAGAAGTTTTAAAGGCATTTTTATAAGATGCCATGTTTCCTGCGCTTTAGTCTTCAGGTTGTATTTGTTGTTTATTCTGCAATAAAAGTGCTTCCTTCAGAGATGAGAGGAGTATGAAGGTTACAGAAAGCTACAGTTTAATCTGAAAACGGTAACAGAATGTAGCCCAAAAGCACTACCTTTTTGTTTCTTTGTTTTTAAATATTTTTCTTACCAGCTGCTCTCAGATAATGTTTTAAATACAGCTGAATTCTGGGGTGAGTGGTTGTGGTTTGCCAGATCCCTGGGGTTAAAACCAGAGCATTATGCTCTTTGTTCCTGCAGTAAATTGATATGGTTGGTAGTTTTATGTCTTCCATTTAATTAAATGATGGCTGCGTTGAAGAGCAGGTGCAAGCCCAGCAGCCTGTTTGGGATGTAGGGAAACATCATTAGCAGTAAGCTTGCCCAGGCTTAGTAAAGAATGGGCATTTGTGTGTCTGACCAGCAGGTTGACTCTGTTAACTCTGTTAACTTACAGAGTTTTTTCTAGGTGTCAGGGTAGACTTGTGCATTTGGAGATATAGCTGTGGTTCCTAGCGTTGCTGCAGATTTATTCCATGGTTTGGAGCAAGTCTGTTCTTTTGGATGAGAAAGTCCTTTAGGGAGGAGGGAGGACTGCCCCTTACCATATGTTTTTATGGTGTCTGCCTTGGCATGTCCAGTGTCTGCACTGAGACCTTTCAGTGGTGCTGCACTAAGAGTTATAGTGAAAAGAATTACGGTTTGTCTGCTTTCTCCTTTACAGCTGAGATGTCACATGCATCTACATCAGAAAACCCAAGCACTGACTTCCAGCCTTCCCTCTTAATTATTCCTCCTTTTTACATATTATATTTATGTGCACATATAGAGAGAAAGACATATACAGGGACTTTGCAGCTTTATATGAGGCAGCACCATCTTCCGGAAAGCTTGCACTCCAGGTATGATTGGACATGTTAGGTAGACATTTCAAGGACTTCTGGATAGTTAAAAGATAGTTAAATTCTGACCTGTAGCTATAAAGAAACTGGTATTATCACTTTCTGCTGCTCTTATCCTTCGCTTCCATCTATATTTTACATATTATGTGAGCTCNGCTTTATATGAGGCAGCACCATCTTCCGGAAAGCTTGCACTCCAGGTATGATTGGACATGTTAGGTAGACATTTCATGGACTTCTGGATAGTTAAAAGAAGATAGTTAAAAGACAGTTAAATTCTGACCTGGAGCTATAAAGAAACTGGCATAATCACTTTCTGCTGCTCTTATCCATCGCTTCCATCTATATTTTACATATTATGTGAGCTCTCTGGCAGGAATTTACAACAAGATAAATGAAAAGTTGGTAGTGGGAGACAGTGGAAATATGATATCTAAGTCACCTTAGCAGTGAAGCAGTAAAGGAAGGGATTCTCAGATCTTGCCTACACAGGTTGCTAAAATCCACAGGCACCTGACGATTTTTGGCAGCAAAGCTCCCCAAGGAGCCACCTGCGCAGCCACCTCGTCCTCATCAGGGCTGGGCAGCTCAGCCTCCCCTCCATGTGGCACAGGCAGTGCCTTCACACTGCCCCTTCCTCAGGATGCCAGAGCCAGCAGGTGTGCTTTGGGGTATCTCCCTGTACAGTTACAGAGCATGTAAAGAACAGCAACCACTAGGAAAAATATACAAAAGGTGGATCATAAAATGCAGCGACAGTGAATAGATTATATGGTTTATTATTCTTTTAAAATTTCTGTTCTATCGTACCAGTATGTATGCTATGCTGTAAATGCATGAATTTTTATATTTTGTAGGCTCACGGACAAACATACCTGTCATGGACATAAACCAGTTTCAAGCTACACAGATTTTTTTTTTTTTCCATTACATAAAATAGTAGTAAATTTGCAACCAAAATTTTATAGTGGTACATTGAATGCAAGAGCAGGTTTATTTAGTTTCTTTATAAGATTTTGAATATTAGGCCACAAGCAAAGTATTTATTGAGGTTTTATGATTGACCCATATTGCATGGTAAGGAGCTTTCTGTTTAAGCTGAAGTAGGCTATCAGTTGTGTCCACAGCATGAGGAGAGAGTTACTCTTCAAAGCAAACTAGAACTCATGCATTCACATCCAAACTGCTCTAGGCTCGCTCTGCAGCTCTGTCAAATGCCAGGGTTGTGCCCAAGTGTAGACAGCTCAGGGAGAACTTCTCCCATGGTTGCTACCAAGTATGTCATACTCAGTGGCGCAGAGCTGCATATGTGGGAGTGGTAAAAGAGCTCTGGCAGGCCACAGACGAGCATGCCAGGTTCAGCACTGCTGTCCTTCTACTTGTGCAAGTGCTCACTAGCTTAAAATAAAATTATTATAACTAAATTATTGTTCATTTCAACCATTGTCCAGTCCAGAAATAGCACATGCAATGATTTATGCACCTAATGGATCATTTAAGAGTACTTCATAGTTTTTGCTTCCAAACTGCTTTATAAAATGACACATTTAATCTGATGTGCTATCCTTCATCATACCTACATTATTAATTTATGAGGTAACATAAATTAAAAGCACTAGGGCTTAAAACACCCTGGCTACATGAAAGATTAAATTAAAACCTCTGTAAGATATTTATTAGTTTTCTCTGACTTTAGGCAGGACAAAAAACACCTTTTATAAAGATTGACCCTGTGTGTGCCAGCTGGGGGAATAACAAGGGGGATGCATTCACATTTTAGAAGGAAAATACCTCAGAAAGCCTGTTTATTTTGATGGTACAGCCTTACCAAAAGATTTTTTTGAGAAGGAAAGGACAGGACTTTCAAGAATGGTTTGTGTGATTATTTATTTATTTATCATTTAGATCTTCCTTTTATTACATAAAGCATTAGGACTAGAGAAAACGCCAGAAACTAGAACTAAATGTCTTCTAAAACCTTGAATGCACCTGATGTGTTGGGTGAATGAATCATCACACATACCTGCACTGATCTGCAACCATGTTTGAATACATTTTAGAATGTTCTTTTTCACTGAATCATAGTTTTGTCTCTGTACTGCCCCCAGATTAGCTGCCACTAATTCTTCAGAATTTGAAGGTTTTTCTTTGAAAATAAAGACAAAAGTTGCAGGTAACACCAAAGTATTGTTAGGCCTTTGAAACGGAACAAAAATACTGGTGCAACAATGGTAGAGGACTAATGTACTTATCACTTACTCTGATTCACCAGCTCATTGGCTTCACAAGAATCACTTTTGATTTATATGCATACGGCTCAGAAGATTTGTCTCTTCAATGGCCACAATGTTGCAGTGTCATAGCTTCACTTGAGGTCCTGGAGAATGGGAGCCAGTTTCTGAATGTGTTTCACATGTGTTTCTGCTACGATGGAGGAGACAAGACACTAGCCCAGCACCCCTAGTAATTCAAGGAGTTAAGTCCTGACCATATGAAAGTGCAACTGACTGTGCCATGGGTACTGCCCTCCTCTTCTGCAGCAGGCAGAGAACCCCGCCACGCAGCACTGGTAACCAGTGCCCTGGCCACAATGAAATTCTAAGGGGAGGGAAGGTCAGAGCCTGATTTAGTGTGACCAGATGCGTTTTTACTCTTGATTCTCCTTGGTTTGTGTTCATGAGTCTCTCTTACTGAGCAGCATTAAAATGTTGGAGTGTGGTTAACTTTTGGCATCCTACTGATTTATATTACTGCTTAGGTGGGAGCTTCACCACCAGAGCAAACAGCATTAAGAGAGTCATAAATAAGCTACAGAGGCATCAAGACATGACAAGTGCAAGTGTTTTTAGCAAATGTCACCCAATGAAGCATGTTTTCCTTCAAAAACTTCAGTTTATAAACTCTAATTGTCTAATTCAGTACATTACTCTTAAAATAATACCTATTTACTTTGTGTTCCTCAAAATAAAATCACTTTACAATTCAAGTTCACATTCGCTTCTTGGGAAAAATAAAAATAATAATTAGGAAAACCAACCAAAGGGTAAAATGAACCATTGAAATTAAAAGGTAGAGCACCTGATTCTTACCCGAGTTAGAGAAATAAGAGTTAGGAGTAACTCCAGATTAAATAAGTTTGATCTCTGCAGCAATCTATCAGGACTTAACCTTTGTGTTTGGTGTCAAAGTGATTAATTAAAAGAAGATGTGGCAGTCATGCAAGAGGTTTATGGTATTCGTAGTCATCTCTATCTCTGCTGCAGTTGTCAAAGCTTCTGGTGGTGGTGTGTTTTTGATGGACCGCTGTTATCACCTTTGAGACTGCTTTCAGTGAGTCTGCTCATTTCTTCCAGGGGTTCTAGATGAAGACAAGGTCAAGTTGTACAATTAGCAAGTAGCAATATTAGTGAAGCCTTCCGCCAGAACAGCGTGGTGCTTTTGGTGGTGACAGTGCTGGTGGATATCTCTCCAGTGTCCAACTCACTGTATGTACAGGGCTAAGCTCTGTCATGGAGCATTCATTTGAGCTTAGTTCAACTGAAGCCCAAGCCACAGAGCTCAGGGTGATGCCATTGTCAAGTTCTGTTTCTCAAGTGAAGTAGTTCCCTCTTCCTGATGAAACCTGTGGTAGATGCTATTTCTTTCCTTTTGAAAAGGGAAGTGTGTCCCCATGGGATGTGGGATAGGTGTGTTGTCACCCCACAAGAGTTCTGAAGATGGCTTTTCACTGCTGGCTTGACATAATACTGCCTTGCTGCACAATTGCCAGATGATTGCGTAAGTTGTCATTTCAGCTGCTTCCTTGGGGAGATTTGTTTTCTTAGGTAATTAAAGATTAATGTCATGGTTTCTCGCTCATAAAGTCTCCTGAAAACCAAAAATTTGTCAGCCAGCTGTCAAAAATATGCTCTACAGGCTGCCTGTTCTTGAGAAAATGACACCTCCAGAGTTTTTCTGGAGTAGCCTCCTGTTCACATCAGTCTCCTCTACACACTGAAGACAGTACCAGGGGTTAGATTAGGGAGGAAATGTACCACAGCCAGCTTCTCAGTGTCATACTGGATATTCCAGCACTGCTGGCTTGAAGCTGAATGCCTGGGTTCCCCCAAAAATGCACAGGGAGAGCAAACAGCAGAAACACAAATGTGAGGCATGTAAGGTGAACAGCAGGAAAGGGTGAGGAGAAAGAGAAAAACGGTTGGTCAAACTCGCTGTTGTTGGGTGCCCTCCACCCTCTCAGAGTCAGGCACCTATCTAGAATTGAGATGCTCCTCCTCTTGATGTCTTCCATTGAAAAGCTTAAAAGGCTGCTCCTGGACCATGGTGGAGGAAGTAGTTTTTCTCTCCCTCAAATGGATGGTGTGAGAGCTTGGTCCCTACATTAGACTCATGATTCGAGTGGCTGGCAGAAAGCCACAAAATTAATGCCCAAGTCCTAACTTCTCTGGAGGTAGCTTTCATAATGTTAAGGCTGTATAGTGGGCTCAGAAACATAAAGGTGGCATTTATATGCTTACCTCCCTTTCTAAACCTACCCCAGCTTTTACATTTCTGGAAATACCTTAAAGATATTTCCTTTAAAATTCTATTTGACTAGTTTGCTAATTCATTCTATTCAGGTAGCTACCCATGTTTCTGAGAGCTTGTGCCTTAGCTTTTGTAAGAAAATGGTCATGGGTCCTTCTTTAGGAAACCAGTCCATTCTAATTTAACCTCATGGTTTATCCTTGGAGCTTGCATTTATTTTTTCAGACCATGATGTTCTGAAAAACATTCATGTCCTCTAAAAAAAGCTTTCCCTTAATCTGAAGATCCTTCATCTCTTGAGAATCACCTCTTCTGGGCTTTTGGACCTTTGTGAAATGCCAATCGAGAAAAAAAATTGGGTACTTCCTGATCAGGAAAAAAACATGTTTTTAAAATTCAGACTGGTTTGCAAAATCATTCCAAAGATGATTGAATTAAGTGGTGTCCTGTAATTTTTGTCTTGTTGTTCCATTACTTTCGTCTTCTCTGCCGTGGCTTGAACAGATGCTCTAAAATAATTACATTATCTGCCTCCTACGAGGTAACAGTGCTTGAGGCAAGGACTAGAAAGAGAAGTAATTGTTCTTGCTATCTGCAGACAGGGCATGTGATATGAAACAATGTATTTATGTAATGGCTTTTGCTTGGAAAAAAATATAGTGGCTTGCAGCACTGAACAATCTCTGGTCAGTAGTTAAACTGCATTTCATTAACACTGCCTCTGGTTAGTAAAGCAAGCTGCCAAGCTCCCACACTGCTAGGGCTTTTCTCAGGAGACCTCAAGAGCAAATCCACCTGTGCTGATCTGATCTCTCTGCACTGACTGGGACCATGGAACAAAAGCGAGCCAAGCTGAAGGGACCTTGGGTCACCTCCTTCCTTTCCTGCCTCCAGGCATGACCTGCACGCACAAACAGAAACGTAGCTGCATTTTATGGTTGGCAAAGGAAAAAAAAGGCAGGGAAAAGTCTGTGTGATCATGTTTACTGCATACAGAAAGAAGGTGAAAGCTGAGGATATGCCTTTTTTCCAATCAACATAACATGGAAGGAGATCTCACAAATGGCCTTTTTGCAGCATGTATTTTACCTTGGTCACCATACCAAGTGACCCCCAGTGCACAAACTCATTGAATAGGGACTGTCCTGATCAGATTCTCCATGGTGTTTACAACAGCAACAAAAACAACAACAAAATCCAGGAAGGAGTGATAGGGAATTGTGCTTGGTTTTTTTTTTCTCCAGCCCAGATCTGTGTCAAAATATCTTGAAGGCATCTACCTTTAAAGCTGCTTTAAAAAAGGAAAGTGCATGTATGGCAACAGACTGTGTAGCTATAATTAACAGCTCTCAATAAAGACAGATGATACAGAGAGAAGTGTTGGAGGCTGGCAGTACTACAGAAGTGGAAAAAACCTTTTTGTCCAGCTGCCTAGTGGTTATGGATTGTGTCCAGATTTCCCAGGATTGTTTGTGTTTGTGTGCAAAGGCAGCTTCATATAAATGCACACGTACCTGGCTGAGGATCTTATTCAGTCCAGGTCTCCAGGAGCTGGCCACTCTTGCTTGTTAGATAAAGCTATAGCTGGTAAAAAGAAAGAAATAGCCAAAGGTGAAGGATGGAAGTAACATAGGTATATGAACAGGGCATCATAAATTGAAAAATCCTGTCAAGCAGCTACATAGTGTCTGTGAACATTTGGGGTGGGGGGGGTTGGCGGGAAGTAATGTTAAAGTATGAGCTGATAGGCAAGACTGGTTCATATATGTACTCACTCATGTGCAACCATTTCTGTGTTTTCTAATGCTAAAACACCTTTCCAGATAGTAGCTTTTTGCCAGAGAATATGATTCAAAATGGGGAAAGCAAGCAAAATCTGGTCTTGTTACGTTGTTTGCCTGCTTTGGATGTCAATTAGTGAAGACTGCTTCTCTTCAGCTTAACTGTGGAAAAGAAGCAACCCACCTCTTGGTTTGTTTGTCAGTCCCTGGGGTCAGGACTACAACTCAGCAAGTTTAAATGAAAGAACCTTGTTTACTTTATGACCTTATGGTCATTTCCATATCATTTGGGTCTCTTGTCTAAGCAAGTCTACACTAAGTCTACTGTGGCTGTCTCATCTGCTCCCTGTTCCTTACATCTCCAACTGGTGTTGGTTGCTTGTGGTTTGTTAATTTATAAATTGTGTTCCATCTCTTTGGGACTGGGGACCTGTGTAGTCATTTAGTGAGGCCACTCATTTCACTGCTCTAATGTGTCCTTTGTGTTTTCAAAGAACTTCCACTGCCTCAGCAAAACATTCTGATTCCTGCAGAGGGAGTGGACCTCTGGGAGCCTTACGTGAAAGATGGCATCCCCCCATCTCTTTCAGCAATCAGAAATGTTAAACCCCAGGGATCTCAAGTCATCATGAATGCCCCTTCAGTGACAGAGTGGTATTAACCTCCATGTAGCACATTGCTGAGATGAGGCACCTTGCATGATATGAGTCTAGGTCCATTTGCTAGAGGAGAACTCTGTTCCTCTATGTCGTCTGGCATTTGCCCTTGCACTGCATCTAAAAAAATGTTTTGCGTCACCAAAATGCTGGTTTTTTTAACTTAATGCTCTTCACTGTATCTATTGTAGAGGCCAGCCAGGCCACTTGAAAATTGTATCCTGCTTTTTCTGACTGAAACTGCAAGCTTTCTTCACTAGTCTGGCTTATTATGCTTTCAGCTGAAGTACATATAGATTTCCAAGTACAAAAAGATAATTCTTCCACTATGAAAAAGTCTCCTATTCACTAGCCCACTAGAAAATAGCAAGAATTTCACCTCTATTTTCAGTATGCTTTAGTACTACCTGGAAGAAAAATGAAACTACAGCTTTGTAAAGCTCTCTGATATTTTTGCCATCTAAAAAATGGTGCTCTTGTTAGACCATCTCACCATGATACCCTGGACATCAGGTCATAGAATCATGGAGTAATTCTAGCTGCTGGGGGTCTGGGGAGGGAGCTGTAGTCCAACCTGCTCATTGCAGAGCCACATCAAATCTGCTTTGTTTTTTTGCTAATCTTTAGTGATCTGCAGGCACTGAATGAGGCATAACTATTATTAAATTTATGTGTGCTTTATTGCATTTTTTAATGTGCTGTCTCTAGGATACCCCAAAATTACATGTACCAGAATGTATTGCCATGAATGGTATCCATTCTGCTTCTGTTTGCCCCATTTTGCCAGACCCACCTCAAGTATTTTTCTGTCTTCAGGCAAGGATATGTTGATTTATTTTTTATTAACCTCGGAATTAAAAAAGAAATTGTATTAAGACACTATAATGAGGGCTTAACTTATTTTTAATAATAAAACAAATTTGCATCTAGTGTTTTCACTGTTTCATGAAGTTCTCTGTATCAGATTTGATGGGTCCAGGCAGTGCTTGACCCTATCTGGAACAGCTCCACTGAGCCCCATGGCAGCATGCTGATTTCATTGTAGAATGTCAGGGATGTTAAAGATCATCTGGTTCCAACTTCCCTGCCATGGGCTGGGACACCTTCCACTAGACCAGGTTGCTCAAAGCCTCATCCAGCCTAGCATTGAACAGTTCCAGGGATGGAGCATCCGCAGCTTCTCTGGGAAACCTGTTCCAGTGCTTCACTATCCTCACAGTAAATAATTTTTTCCTAATTTCTATTAGAGAAGGGTCTGGCTCAGTGAATATTAAAAATATCAAGTTAACAACTATTTAGATGTTTCATCTGGCAGAGGGGATCTCAGGCTTTGACCAGACTCAAATTCATCCTACTCTTCCACATTATTTTTTAAAAAGTGGCTTTTGATTCTGGAGAACTGAAGTAGGAAAACTTAATGTTGAAAAATAATGTACCAGAAGAGGATACAGCGACATACAGCCACATGATCAGCTGCCTTCTGTTAACATACATGCAGACATGCCCTTACTCATTAAATTTTTAACAATTAAGGTCAACCCTCTGAAAGTCTTATAGCATTTAACAAAGAGCTCTATTGATTTCGTAGATTTTTTTCAGACAACTTACAAAACTATGCTCTTCTGTAATTCCAGATAGTTCCTATAGTGCCATAACTTTCTGCCTTGCCAAGTTCCACATGGATTTTTTGGTAGAGTTGTACTCTTGATCATGTAAGAGGGATAAATGTAGGGGGATATTTCTAAGGTCAGCTAAACCATGTATGGATAGGGGAAGGTGAGGAAAGAGCTGAATGGCATCAAGCAGAATGAGTGGCATGTTTGAACTAAGGGAGGTAGTTCCTATCAGCGTGCAACTAAGCTGTCAGGAGCCTGGAAAAAACCAAGAAGAGCCTGAAAGAGTGGTTAATGTATCCTTGGATATCAGCGATGGAGAGCCAAATGTGGTGTTTTGTGAAAGCAGGGTGCATGAGCTCTGCTGAAATGTAACATTTGCATGAGTGATAGTTCTTGTAGCTCTTCTTCAAGCTAAGCTGAATCAATAATTCCTATATGATTTCAATGGACAGTGTGCTTACCGTAGTATTGCTCATGTATTGAATCCTAGCTGCAGGTTCTTGCCTGGGATACACCAGGGCCTGGTTTGGCTCAGCAGCCATCCAAATTACAGGAGTCCAGGTAAGTCACTCAGAACAACCTAAGGAAGATTTAATCATACCAGCAACAGTTATTTCATGTGTTAACAGATTAGTTTCTTAACAAGAATGAATGTACAAATAAAATTTGCAAAACTGCTAGAGGGTCTTTTCAAAAGCGAGCATAGAATTGGCTTTATTTTCCGGTAAGCAGAAGTCACAATGAGGACATTCCTCTTGAAAATCATGGCAGTTTTATGTATAGTTAATTGTGGACCTTACTTTTGGCTGGCAGATTGCAAACTGCTGTCTGCTGCTTTATATTTCTTGAGCTTTGTTGTGTTTTAAGGATTTAAAAAAAAAAAAAAAATCAACAAAAAACAGCTGGCTTTCCGGATATGTTTGCTGCAAGAAACCAGAGACAAGTGGTTTCGAGAAACTGGAGACAAGTGTGTTTCCTCCATAGCAATTGTGCTAAAAACAAACTGTTCTCTTTGTCAGTGTGTCTTCAGACACCTTCCACTATTATGCTGGTGGTATCTGGAGTCTCAAAATAGCTTTGTCTAGTGCAGAACAGTAAAAAACCACAGATTTTAGGCACACATAGAAACATGTTACTAGGCGTATTTGAGAGACAGATGACAAAGTCTTGGTATCAATATAATGTCATGATCTGAGTGTGCAATGAAAACTTATCCTTCCTGAAGTAACTCAGCTACAGAAGGCTACAGATGGGTTTGCCTTCAGCAAAAAGCTCAGCTTTTGCATGCCTTTGGGCTAACAGCCATGACCACGCAGCTCCTCTGCATGAAGCGTGCTGATGGCATCTACTAGATGTTGTGCAGCTGACAGGAAAAGGATGCAGTAGTTCATTAGTTTTGTCATTCTGTTTTATTCAGACATTTTCAAAAGGAATAGCACTGAAAGCTTTGTAGTACTGAAGGTGCATAATAATTGCATCAAAATTGCCCATCTGTGGCTAAAGCAAGATAATTGCCTAGGCGTATTCACGTTTGCAGAAGAGATTTTGAATAATAAGTGTTTATAAAGCCCTTCTGTCATCATGTTATCCAATCCTCACCAGTGAGCCAAACTCTCAGTTCATTTATACTCTTTTCAAACCAAAAATATCTCATGTTGGCACAGCTCTGAAGTGGGTGAAGATGAGAATCTGAACTAGTATAAGTCACCTGAAACTGGTTCCCAGCTCCCCAGCAACATTTATGAACCAAATTGAAAGAAAGTAATCAGAAAGCCCTGCTGATTCCTTGCTTGTGTTATTTTCTGTAGCATTAATAATTAATTTGTCTAATTACTAAGGTTTAGGAGTGCCAGTACTGATTTACAGTGATGCTGAATGGCGCTCCTTCCTGTAGAGCAAAGCTTGTCAGAGGGTCAGAGCCACAAATAGGCTGAGACCCATGCCCTGTCCTGCAACAGCCATAAACATCTGTGTGTGGTTTCCAGCAGACGGTTCTCCCTCCTCAGGAGCCTTTCTTCTCTCTCAGAGGTAAGGCCTGAGTAAATCCACCCCCGCAAACACAGACAGGCCAAAGATATGGTGGGGGCAGACTGGCAGCAGCGGGTGAGATGCAAGCCCATCTTAAGTAGGTTTATCATGGCTCATCTAACCTACTGCTGTAGATAAGCTCCTTAGCACATACTCAGCTCACCGAAGCCTTTGAACACAGTCCCTCTGTGTTTGGCAAAATGCAGACAGCTGAAATACATGTCCTGGTTTAAGTGCATGCTTACCTGGTCAATCCCTCCTCCACAGGGACTCAGTTTATAACCACCGCCATGGTCAGGTGCTCTTTCTTTTTCTGGCAATTAAAGATGCAAACAGCACTGACCAGACAAGATTTGTTGATGCAAGTTTTATGCTTCTCCAAGAATGAATTAGTTGATTTTTCCATTAGACTTGGTGCAAGGCTGATGTCCTTGGTGGGCCTGAGTGATTGCTAATAGCTGTTTTACGGTCTTCAGAACACCCATGCCTCTCACATGCCCATGAGTGACTGGAGCTGCTCATTCTAGCCCAGCATTACACAGTGAACAAGCATGGATGATTAATAATGAGATGGAAAACTTCTCCAGGTAGATGCCAGGTTCACCTGCTTTCTGCCAGTGTGTGCCACTGGTCTTTCTGCATGAACAGAGTCATTCCTGCTTTGGGATCCCTTCAGTAAAATAACCTCCCCCACGACCATCTTGCCCTGCAGATCTTCAGTTTGTAAGTCCTTGGTGTTGTAGTGAGATTTCAGCAGGCTTTACCTCCTGGGTAGCCCAAACATGGCCATGGCAAAGCTGACTCGCTTTCCAGCACTGGGAAAGTATCCAGCAACCCTAGGAGATAACTAAGCTGGTGTCCCCAGCTACCTAGAGCCCTGGACAGCTCAGAGGTCTTTGCCCACCTGCATTATTAAGGTGCTTCAAATCCCTCTCCTGCCATAACAGATCCCTGCCAGAGGACCAGTGCCCTTGATGCTAGGGATCCAGAAAACAGTAGGGTAGCAAAACGGGCATCACCTCTGCCAGATTTCTGAACAAATAGTTTTACCTCAGAGGCTGAAACCACATTACTGTTGTCACTCTTCCTGGGAAACAATCTGAAAAGAAATTCAGACATGCCACTAAAATTAGTAACAATATGAACTACTGTTCAGTACATTTTTCTGTCTCTCAAGAGCTTAAGCTTATTGAGTAACCTCCTTCGCTCTCAGTTTCATCACAGAGAATTAAGTTTTGAGAAAGGGCTGAGTTCAAGCACTGAAGCTCTTTAGTTGTGTAGGTGCAGTATTGACAGAGCCAAATTTAACAGATCCTGCGGTGCACATTTACAGAAAAACGAGCCAGATTTTGCAATGTGTACCTTGGGGAGAGGAGGAGAGGGAGATGACAGATAGGGGTATCACAGGGCACTGTGACTCTGAATGACTCTCTTGCTGAGACTCAGGGAGGTGTCAGGATATCTTGGGTAGCATTTTTGAGGTTCTGCTTCTAGATTCTCTATTCTTACTGAAGACTGTACTGAAACTGTAATGATTCAGTTGGAAGGAGTGGTGAACCAGTAGTGACAGATGTTGGAAATGTCTCCTTATGGTGGTTTTCATATATGTATGTATGTGTGTATGCCCCATTTAATACACATGCTGAGCCCCCTTGTCCTGCAAGAACAGTGACATCCCAGAAGGGTAACAGGCTGTTTTACTTTTGACAGTCTTCGTACAGTGTTCTGCAGATCAGTAGCTCTCCTGTAAACTGCAAACTATAGAAAAAGAAAGGAAAATAAGCCACACAGCTTGTGCTTTCTAGCTCTAGGGTAAATGTGGGGTCATGCCTTTGACTGGGGTGAAAAATCACCTTCACAAGGTGTATCTTACCTTGTGGGTCCTGATAGGACAGCACAGACTTCAGGATCAGATCCTAGTTTGTTTTCTGAGGGAGCTGACACCTGCCTTCTCACAGCAGGAAGAAGGCTGCTCATTCTCAAGCATCTGTCTGCAAAGCACTGCCTGGTGCTGCTCCAAAAATCCCTTCCTCCCTGCCTACAAAAAGAGCTGAAGCCCCAGGAGGGGGACAAAGCACACCCATAACTCCCTTGCCCACAAGCCTAGTGTTGGCTGCAACACAGGGTGCCCTGACTGGCTTGGCACCAGCCCCCCCTCACCCCGGGCAGAGCCCCAGCTGTGTGCAGGGACTGGGCTGCGGGACAAACTCTCACCTTTATTTATACACTGCTTTCCATCCCACTTGTGTTCAATGTAAAATGAATGCCCTCAACACACATCTTGTTTCTCGATACTCCTGAAAATTTAAAAAACACCCTCAACTTTTGGTACATGCTCCTTCCTCCACTGCCATACACAGAAACTATTCCTACTTCCAAAAGGCAGAAAACCCTTTCAAAAAGGTTTTTTAACTCTCTCCTGGAGTGGAATCCCACCGTGGCTGATGCCCTGTGCAAGAGACACTGTGCTTAACCTTCCTACATCTATTTTAAGATTCAAATTTGATCACCCATAATTCCTTCTGCAATCCGTGAGTGGTGACAGCCTTCAGCCCACTGGAAAAGTCGGTGCATTAGGTTCCTGAATATGAATTTATGTTTTTAACTTGGTGGATCCTCCTAGGATTTCAGTGTGAAGATAGAGTAATCCAGTAATTTCTTGCAGCTTGCTCATTTGTGCTGTCTGTGGATTATTTGTCCAATTTTTTTTGTTTTATCTTGATGAGAAATTTAATCAGTTTCATTAACACCAATTCATTTGTCTCTGTCGATTTACTTTTAGGATGATTTACATTAGATGTGAGCCATCTCTAACGTGTAAACCTCAATTTTCAGAGATCTCTGGGGATACTCTAAGTTTCAATATCAGCCTCACATAAAACAAAATTACCCCATTCTGGCAGTGAACATGAGAAAAGATGGATATGGGGAGTTAGTAAAATAATAGTTTATTTTTTATTTCATAAATTACACTCCATAATTAGGGAAAACTCTCTTTTAAGAATGCATTGACCATGTATCCTAAACTTGGTGTATTCATATATGTTACATGTGCTATTGATCATGAAGAGAGAAGGTTAAATATATTTTTACTGAACAAGTAAAAATAGGAATAAAATAGGAATAAAATAAAATTAATATCAAAGTCAAAGAGCAAGTACTATTAAATAGATTGATTTTTCACTATGTATTTTCAAGATATTATTCCATGTTTTCGTGTTGGGCAGCTGACATATAATCTTTAAGATGCCTTCTCAGCCTCTCTCACATGCTGGGATTATTTTAGTTTATGGCTCAGCCCACCTGCTAACTATTTCAGCTACTGGGATGCAGTGAGCTAATTAACGCATCCGTCATCTTACACATTCTTCAGATGCCATGAGCAATAAGAAGACTTAGCCTTAATCTTCTTTGTCTTACTTTTTCTCGCAGGCTCATGGCTCAAGGCTCTGTTGCTGAACTCAAACCCATACACATTTTCCTCGCTGAACTGTTCATTCATGTATTTAGGCTCTCTATTTATTGACTTCCAATTCCCTTCCTCTCCTAGTGTGCATGCTATATTAAATCTCCATTGTCTGAACCTTTGTGTCCTTTTCCTTGAACACAGCCATGTAAGTATCATTATTGCTTAATATTTGTATGAAATTAGCATCCAGCAAATCCTGACCTGCACCAGCTTGTGCTAGGTGCTTTTTCAGCAGGGAAACAAACACAGCACCTGTGCCACAGAATCTTCCATGAAGGTTGAGGCACATATCTGCTAAAATCTGCTCTTTTTCATTTAACTGGAGATTGCTGACTTCTGCAGCTGCTGTTCAGAATGTTGTGGAGGAGGGCTATGGGCCCACAGCATCTGCCAAGAGAAGGCTCTGTCCAGAGAAGGGCATCAAAGCTGGCAAAGCAGCTGGAGCACAAGAGTTAGAAGGAATGGCTGAGGGGGCTGAAGGGGTTTAGCCTGGAGAAAAGGAGGCTGAGGGGAGACTTTATTGCTCTCTACAACTACCTGAAAGAAGGCTGTAGTGAGATGACTGTCAGTCTTTTCTCCCAGGTAGCTAGTGACAGGATGAGATGAAATGGCCTCAAGTTGTGCTAGAGGAGGTTTGGATTGGGTGTTAGAAAAAGTTTCTTCACCGAAAGGATTGTTAACATTGGAACAGGATGCCCAGGGAAGTGGTAGAGTCACCATCCCTGGAAGTATCCAAAAAAATAATGTGGATATGGCACTTGTGGGCATGGTTGCGTGGTGAACACAGTGGTGGTGCTACATTGACAGTTGGACTTGGTGATCTTAGAGTTTTTTTCTGGCCTTAATGAATCTGTGATTCTTTGATTCTAAGGCTGAATAGAAGAAGGAGGACATCGGGGAGATGCTTTTGTCAGCCCTACATGGACCTCCCCACTAGCCTAAGTAACAAAGTATGTGGTGCAGTTCACCTGGCAGATGAACAGGAAGAAAAATAATTACAAATTTCCTTATGGATGGCGATAAACTCGGGATTTTCAAAAGGCCCAGTTCCTCTTCTGCCTGAGATCTGCTTTCTGCCAACATAACACCTCAGAACATGTCAGAACATGACGTAAGGTGTCCAGGTCTTATTAATGACAGTGAAAAAAGAAGCCCTAAGTGAGAAGCAGGCAAATGGCAAGTCTAACTGTGAAGCTCCCCCAGAAAACTTGCAGCATGGAGCTCAGCCTGGCAGAGCTGGCTTAACCAAAAGTTTATGAAATCCAAAGTCAAAAGAAATCTGAGTCTTAGAAAGATGTAAACCTGCTTTTTCAGATAAAACCAACAAGCTATTTACTTAAATTAATCTATGTCTGAACTTAAACTGAGGTAAGTGCTTATGGAGTATGTAGGCTGTGATACATCCCCAGCAGTAATTCTGTTAAATTTTTAACACCCCCTGCTATGCATGTGTAAGGATTCACAGGCACACTGAAACAGGCCAGCTAACTGTGCTCCTCTCCTCTGCTTTTAACCACTTTCAGAACAGCACTGTGCCTCCTCCTCGCATGCTTTCTGTTATAAACCCAAGTATTTTCATTTCCCAGAGAATCCACTGGACATGGCTGCAATTGCATTAACCATAACTGCAACCAAAGGGTCTCCAGTTCGAATTATTTAGCACATTCTGATGTTGGCCTCTGGAGCCACAGACCTGGGAGAGGGCCAGAAAAGCCATTTTACAATTATAGTCTAAGTCACAGGCTTTAAAAAGAAGACAGGGCAGGCACACCCACAGGGCAAGCATTAATCATGGCTAGATAAAGTCCACTCCTCTCCTGGGTGGCAAGTTGCAAGGTTTCAGCAGGAGCTGACTCCTGCTGCAAGGCCCCCCCATGCTTTGTCCTCTCATAGTGCTTTTACCCTGTAATAGCAGGGAGCAGATTTTTCACTGCTCTCTGTGCAGCTGCTCTGGAAGTGGAGTGGGATGCTGGAAGCACGGATCACAAGGTCATTTTCCAAAGTGAAATGAGGAATAAGCATGTCACAGGAGTAGAAGGTGGAAGACAAATGAGCCCAGTAATTTCATATGTGACAAATACTTGGCTCTCATTGCTGCAGCTCAGCTTTCAGAACCAGCAAGCAGGAGGGAGGCTCATTGCACGGCCCTTACTGTCTTGCTCAGAAAATCACAGTCCCACATTCCCTGTAACTCCCTCTACCCCTTAAATCCAGGAAAATGCCATAAACTGCAGCTGTGTGTCACAAAGCTATTTCATTCTAGCCAAAAGTGAGTGCTGTAAAAATGGATGTGCTGCACGCTTTACTGATGTAGATTAGAAGGAGCTTGACTCCTCTAGTCAAAGAACAGAAATTAGTTTTGTGACTTTAAGTCAGGTACACAAGGGTCTTTCCTAATATTCTAATGTTTTATTTTAGAAATCTTACGTTATAAAAGGATGTTCATCTGTGCTACACTCAATCCCATGGTATCTGAGCATCTAAATGTAAGAAAACTCTTTAACACGCTCTATTCCAGACACTTTATTAAAGCCATTACCAAACGCACATCTAAATGTAATAGCACAGAAGCAGATAATGGTCAGAACATTTCCAGCATGAAATGCATGATCTATTCTGATTAAGGGAAATCCAGGTTAAAAGCTGTAATTTTCATTTGGCAGTTTCAAATGTCACAGTCACATTTCTGAGAAATCCAGATACCATGTTTCTGAGTCACCTCGGGTTTACTGTCAGCAGTCAGTCTCTGCCACTTGAAATCAAAGGCTCTTCTTGCAAGTCTTCCAGGTGCTCTTACTAGACAGTGTATCTTCACCCTGGATAATCCGAATTTTTCTTCTATCTACTACACTAATTCTCAGAAGGTAATGATACTGTTTTCTCTCCAGGAATATAGTCTTAGTGAACCCCAATCACCCTGTGGAGCAGCAGGGCATGTAGTATGGATGGTTTCTTGTCACAGGAGGAGGTCCCAAATTTGTCAGACCAAGCACACACAGTGCACTCCTAGGGGATGGCAACGTGCAAGCTAAGCTGTGCAGATAATCAGGAGCTTATGCCAGTGACTCATAAAGGGCAATAGAGATGTACTTGGTCTCTGCACTTACATCTAAGCAGTTCAGAGTGCTCTAATTAATGAAATTGTAATTAATTTTCACTGCTTCTGAACTGCAGGGAGCTACACTTGTGTTACAGGCTGAGTGAAGGTATATGGCTAATGCATCGAAGGTGGATGAAGCAGGAGAGCCGGAAGAGAAGGACAAGAAAGTGACAGCTTGTCCTGGGGGATAGATTTCTTCAAGTGTGCCATGTCCCTAGTGCTTCCACCACCAGCAGCTGCCAGAGACAGGAAGGGCTTGGCTGGACCCAGACTGGTAATTCCTGTGTGGTCCAAGTCCATCCCTTTACACGCATCTCTGAGTGAGTGCCTCACTGACACATATCGGGCAGAGAAGGCAGGGAAGGCTTATGCTGCATTATTAATTCAATAATTTTGATTCCAAAAAGACAAGTGCAGCATTTGGACCAGTAGATGGATTTTCCAGTTCATTAACTCAGGAGTTCTGTGTCATTGTTATGAAAAGTTTCTGTGTTATTACTGTTGCAAATAAGGGCTCCTCTCTCTTTTTGGGTCTTTCACGAAGTAAATCTGTATGCTCAGCAATGACTGGGTTGAAATCCTAATTTGTGAATTCACATCCAAGATCAGGATGGCACATCATATGCTAGCGAGGCACCAGCTTGCTCCTCATCAGGGCAGTTTGCTAAGTGCTGCTCGGAACAGGCCTGTTTTCTTTGCACTGAGGTTCACACAAAGCAGAGCCAAAAGAAACCATTTAGTAGGCAATAAAAATATAAAAGAAAAAGAACAAGTACATAAAAAATGTCACTAGGAAGGAGAGCAGTGTGTGCCGTAACAGCGTTATCCAAACCACACTGACATTCCCCCCACACATGCACAGCAATGACAAAACCCAACTGCTTTGCATTTTCCTACTTCTGTGGCACCAGACCCTGGCCAGAGAATTTTGGTGCTTCACTGCCTCTTATCATGTAAGAGTAAAACCTTAAAAGTATAAAATATTTCATATAAATAATTTAACATTTTAAAACACACAGATAAGCATAGTATCTGTGAAAAGCTTCAGATTCAAAATGAATTTCTGCCTAGCCCCTGAAGAACAGCTGTGTATCCTATCCCAACACATAAATAATAATGGTTAGCATCCTGTTCAGAGGGACTCTCATAGCTTCCAGCAATTTTTAGTCACAAGTACCGTTTGACTCCACCATCTCAGCTTCAAGTCTGGTTTTCACATGTGGCAGATCTGAAACCACCCTAAGTTCTGTTTTCTTATACTTCTTGAGTATGTCTCACCACTGTTCTCGTTTTGGTCTTTCTAGGAACTTCAAAGAGATTTCATTTTCTTATAACCTCTACGCAGTGTAATCACCTCAGTGCCCTAAATGTTTTGTTTATTTGTAGAATGAATCAATTTCTATCTTATCGGTCTCTTTCCTCTTACATTTCTTCTCTGTTCCTTTTAACATCGTGCCTGCTTTACGTCATCCTGAATGAAGCAATTGAGGGCTAATAACCCCATTGGTATTTAAGCTCTTATTTTCTGTCACATGAGGATGTCAGCTGAAAAGTCCAGAGTGGGACATAAACAGCATCTAGAAGAAATAGTGCCAGATGTGGCTGCTCTAACACCCAACAGTGGAGGCTCAAGGGTAACCCACATATGTGCCGCTCCATACTTTTGATAGAAACCAGAGAGGTAAATAAAACTACACCATTCTGGAATTCAGATGAGCATAAGACTTAATAGTTTTGGCAGCTGACACCTGTTTTGAGACCTGATCCGACCAGTACAACAATATGCATAACAGGGGCACTGTAGTTCTGTGAATCAGTGGCACTTGTTTGCTGTTTCTTCTGCTTCTGGACCCAAAGTTCAGACCAGCGTCAGCAGGCAAGGCTCTCGTGGAGTTTGTCATTCCTGCCACTGCTGGGGTATATCTGCATCTGCTGCTGTTTATGGGTTGCTTCGTAGCTCTCCTGTCAGTGGCCATACCCTAGAGAAGATACATATGGGCACATGGCTTCTAATAGATCTCTGGAGATACCTTTTCCACCCTGTGCATACTCAGCCCATAGGCAGCCCTTTCTCCCCTGTAAATGACACATCTCTCAATGAGAAAATCAGCTGTAGCTCCTTTGGAAACGGAGGCTGCTGGCTTCAGCAGAGGAGGAAAGGCAAGGGTACTTCCAGAATTACGAAACCTCAAGGGCTTTTCAAATGGAATGTCTGGGAAGTTGCAAGGAGATGATGGAAGGAGCTGGAAATTTTCTGAGCTGCAAAAGCAGACACAAATCATGTTCCTGGAGCTGCTCTGTGATAACTCAGCTTCCTCTCTGGAGGAAGGATCCAGCATGAAACTCAGTATCCTCCTCTTCTTTAGAGTGTATAAAGGAGGAAAAGCTCATGGCCTTCAGAACAATGGAGCATGAAACTGAGATTCAGCTTCTGAACCATGTAAGAATGCATGCCCCATCAATTAATTTGCATCAAAAGAGCTCGAAAGAAGAACTATGAAGATGCAGACCCCTCAGAGCGCAAGAAGACTGAAAGACAAATCTGGTTTGTATCCATCCTCTGGACCTGCCTCTGGTGCTCAGAAAGAAAATGAAGTTGATGCTCTGTAATCTTATGTCTTGAGTCTTCAGAGAAGGTTTTTCTCAGGTGTCGTACAAATTTAATACAACCAGTAACAGCAATGTATCATAGAACATGTTTTCTGAAGGACTACCCTATTGGGAGAAAAGTCAAAACAAGTAAAGCGGTTTAAAAATCTGAATCTCAGAAGTGATGGACCTCGTATTTTTTAACACTCCCCTTTTGGCACCAAACTCATCAGCTGTACTCCTTCACCTCATGTGACATAGAACTGCTGAGTTTCTCAGTCTCTCACAGGCTGCTTTTCGAATAGTGCTCTGAAGGGTGCTATTCCATCAGGCTCTGGGATGAGGGTAGATGCTGTCACAGAGACTGCCTCACTCCACTTCCTGTGCTGCTGTGTCTGGGATTGGGATGACATTGCTGAAGGAAAGAGTAAGGGAGTACAGGGCAGAGAGTGCTCTGGTTTTTTGCTAAATGAACACCAGCAGTGCAACTAAAAAGACAAACAAACTTCAAACAGAAAAGATTCACCTGTTCTTCAGAGGAGGTTCTCTAAAAATGAAGAGATTATTTCCCTTCTGTATCCCGTTTACTTAATGCATCTAGGGGCAATTTGTGCATTGCAAATGTCATCTTCTCTGTTATGTCAGTGAATTCTCAGCTTTCTTTTTTTGTATAAATTCCTTTTTTTTTTTCATAGACTAGCTGCCAAACTGATGGTGTCTCTTTTGGTATCTCCTGACTCACATGCTTTCCTGTTCCCATTTTCCCTGGGAACAGTATCCTGTCATGCTGCTGAACAATTAGTACTTAGGCTATGAAGTTGATTTATGATGTAGTGAGAATTTACAGAGCAAATAGATTATGCCCATGGCCCAAGGCTGGCACTGCCAGCAGAAAGGACTGGCAGGGCTTTGCCCATCTGGAACCATATCTCTATGCAAAGTCTTTTTGACAGTCCACTGGCATAAAGGTCCAAATTACATGTGCGTGTGAGGGGGTGTATATGTATATATATATATATATGTGTGTGTGTGTTTGTGTGTGTATTCTAGATACATGTTCCAACATATATATATGTGTTTCAGGTATTTGTGTAGCCAACTTTATCCCTGAGACATTTGCCTCCTCCTTGTATTGCCTTTTGTCTTGTTCCTTCCACCTCCCAAGACACAACAACACTGTTTCCCCTCCTATTGGAACCATGCTGCTGTATCAGCAGAGTAAAAAAATGCCATTACCAGAAAGCAGCTATTAGAAAAGCATATTATTCTTGCATGCTTTTTCTGTCTGTCTATACCAACCACTACAAAAATCCAATTCACAGGAAGCCAACTGGCCAGCTTCTCCTGAAAGTTTCATTTTGACTATTCCAAAAAGTAGTAAGTGGTTCAGGTCACAGCTGAAGAGGACAAGTTGGATATAAATCACTTCAGGCCAAGCTCAAGATATCCACAAGAGATCGCCGCACAGTTTCAGACTCTGCAGGCCTTTCACACCCAAAACATCCACTGACGTCAATGGAAATTTTGTTTGATGACGGAGACCAGTGATCACGTTGACTCCGGCAGTCAAAGCCTTGAGAGCTTAATGTTTAGGTTTTCTCTGCCTCAGTTTGTATATGCTGTCCCTCACCGCACGCTGAATGCTGCACAAATGCTTGACTGCGTTTACCTCACACAGCCCTGGGAAATAACAGTGAGCCTCTATGCTCACACCCCACTACTGAGCTGAGGAGGGACAGGCTGGCTGGAGGACTTAGCCAAGCTCACACTGGGAAATTGTGATAGACCATCACCATGGATCTCAGATTCAGCCCCCTGACACTCTTTGCAGTGCTTTCCCTGGGAGGCTTTTCACCTTTTCAGTAACTGAAGTGTAGCATTGCTTAAAGTGCCCTCCAAACTGCTGGGGCCTGCAGTGGAATAACTCTGCTTGGGTTACATTAAAAACAATGTGGGTTTGTGGTTTGTTTTTATTTCCAAAACAATTTGATTAACTAACCTTTTAAAGGCCAACATTAGCAAGACATGCAGGACACAGGTTAGGTGTGACTTTCATGCCAGTGCATCTCCCAAGCCACCCAAAACACAGCCCCAGCTTTTCAGTGCAACACCTACCTGCACTGGGCAAAGAAGGAGGCCCTGAAGCAGTTGTGGTGCCCTTCCCAAGAGCTGAGGTGTGTTCCCCTGTCTGGACCCAGTGCACTGGGGAGATTGCATTGGTACTGCCAATGGGCTGTGCTGCTGCACTGCTCCCTGCACACAAGAAGCTGCACCTGCAGAGGTGAGAGGCTTTTCCTGCAGGCAGACAGAGCCCTAAGGGTTTCTCCAATCACAACTGCACAAGATAAAAGTGAGGAGTAAGAGCCTCCAGGGGAACAGTACCTCTGGATACTCAGCAGCCCCAGGCCACTTCCTAACTGGTAAAGCGGGAGATCCTCAGAAAGGTCTGAATTCATCAGCACTCAGTTACCACGAGCAGTCAGAATCCTGTTTTTGAGGATGGCAGCAGTCATTAGGTGTGTGGTCCAAGCAGAAGCGTTCCTGCTGGAGTCACACTTCAAGGACACCTGCTCACCAACCAGTCTGATGGGATGAAAATTCTTGCAAGTGCCTGAAACTCCGTGGCTGTATCAGCCTGCTCCTTGAACTGGACATTCTCTGTCCTCATAGCTCCTCGGTGAATCCAGAAGGAAGAAGAGGTAATGTAGCACAGCTTTTAACCAGCAATGGTCATCTTAAAATCTGATGGCCAGCCACGGTCACAGCACAAAGTAGGTTTGAAGAATCAATGTGATGTTTGCTTTGGGCAGGAAGACAGTTTTAAGGGCAGAGTTATGAATCCTCACTAGGAATTCCCTGTTTCATTCTTGGGCTTTTTTGAACTTTGAGTAAATACTGTCTGGTGACTTGCTGCTCCTCATTTTCTCAGCTTGCTCCATAACTCCCTAAGGATTGTCATTAGCTTCAATACTGCTCCTCACACACCCTGTTATGACTTCCTGTGCCCGGCTGTACCTGGTGCTGTTGGAGTTAATGGTCCTCTCTCTGTACTTCATTTGGCCATGGCAGTGGTTCCCAGCATACTCTTCCTCCACTCTACTGTGCAAATGAATAATTTCCACCCAGCTCATCCTTCAGCCCGGCCCCAAACACCAGCAGGAATTGTCCCTCTGCTTGCACCAGTCCCACTGGCTTGTACGCCAGTAAACCCCAGGCACCTGAGAAGCTTTCATTCCCCTTGCTGACCCTTTCAGCTTCAGGCGCTGCTTCTGCAGAGGGGAATGTCCAGTCTGAGTACCTCCTGGCCAGTGCTCTGGTGGGTTTTGATGAAGATTTGAAGCCAATCCTGAGTGCTACATGAGACTAAGTCAAGGGTTGTGTTTCCTCATGGGCTCAGTAACAAGGTGTTCCACAAAAAAGTCTTTGAGTGTAACTAAAAAGCTCATCTCTGTGTTCAAGTGTGAAGCCTGCCTGGTCTGCGGGTGTTTGGAGCTTGCACATAGCAACAGTCTTACATTTGATTTGTATAATGCTGGCTGTCTAGCAGAGTATAAAGCACCTTAGGGTCTGTATACCTCTAGGGTGTAAAGGCAGAAAACATTGGATAATGCCTAACTTCGGCTGCCTGATTGCTGAGTGCATGTTGTCACATGAAAAGCTTCTTCTTGCCAGGAATACTTTCTGAATTTTCCAAAATGGCACATCACCTCTGGCTGGACAGAAGACCCACAGATGCTAGGCTGTCCCATGCAGCAATCTGAAGGCACAACTTCAGTGGGGTCACCTGTCTGTTGTGATAACACGCTCCAGAGTGGGCTCAGCTTGCCCTGGTGCTTATGGAGAGGTGTGACTCTGCAGGAAATCTGCTTCAGTGTCTGCTCACGCTGCTACAGCCGCTGCTGTTCCTCTGAAGTGTCAGCAGTGCAGTACTGCTGCTGCTTGACTTTACCTTCTCCCTAAGCTTTTCCCAATGTCCCATCTGAGATGGCTGGTGGTTCTGCACCCACAACAAGAAACAACCTAGATGCAAAACTACGGTGTGTTCATGTGTAAAATTAAATGAAATAGTCATCCTAATGCAATCCACTTGCTGCAGCCTTCACTGTAATCATGCATGTAAAAGCTGTAGAGCATATCCTAGGACTATTGTTCTTCACTGGAAATGGCAGATGCAAACCAAACAGGTTTGGTGCCCCAGGCACAGCAAATTGTGGGATGGAGGATCACCCCACAGGAGAAGCTGCAGGCTTTTCCCTTGCTTCTGCAGCCCAAAACTCCCACCATGGCGTTTTGCTAAGGCAGTTTACAGTATATGAATTTTTCCTGTGGTTTGGTCTTATTCTTTTAAACTGGTTTGTAAGATAAATGTCGGTTTGAACAGTTTCTCATTAAGACTTCTGAGTCTGTGCTAAGACTTGTCTCGAAAATGTGTATTTAGGTGGTTTGTAAGATTTGTATTATTTGCTTCTTTTGGAGCCATTCTGATGTATTACATAAATCGCATTTCCTGGGACCATTTATTGTGCAAACGCCTAGTTTGGCATGTGTGCAGTGCTGAGCAAAACCAATTGCTTATGTCTCTCTACTTCTGAGAAGTTCAGTCTGGAGATTTTTTGGTTCCATTTAAGAGAAGACAATTTTCTCATTCCATTGTCTATCAGAATACCTTTTCTGCAAATGAGCTGGAAACTCCCAGAAGAGAGAAAGTTTAAAGGCAGAACATCAGCCCCAAACCAAATGTAGAAACAAGTAATGGTCAATCGCAGATGCAGACATTTAAAAGTAGCAGCTGGATGCTTGATTGGCTTCTATGGCAATTTCTTGCATTTAATAAAATGCTTACAGAAAAATAAGTGTGGGACAATGGGTATTAAAAAGCCACTAGAGTATTTTAGATCAGACACCCCTTGCGTCCAGCTCCAGAAACCATTGTTGTTACCGGGGCTCATGTCACATCCCGGGCTGCAGGGCTGCTATTTCTCATTAAGCAGGGAATGAGAGACTGAAGGGCCAGTCTTCAATCCCTAGTTCAATCCCCAGTATAGACAGACCAGACTGGATAAGTGCATCTCTGAGGAGTGACAGGTCCTTGGCCGTGGGCTGGGGCATTCCTCAGTAGGCAGTGCAGGCAGCAGGGCAGGGAAAGGGCACCAGCTCACCCAGTACAGCTCTCAGACCTTTGCCCCATGGAAGCTGAGGAGAAGCTTGTGCCTTCCCAGCACTGGGAAGCATTTTTCCTGAGGAAAGATGGAGGCAGGAATATACAGGTTTTGTTGCAGGAGCCTCAGATCAGCAGGGCATTGTACACTATGGAAGGAGTCCTGGGCAGCTCTCTGCAAAGTGCTGAGGCTAGCAGATTTATTCACAGCCTTTTATGATCTGGGACACACCACAGGAGCCTCCGTGCAACTGTTCTGCTGGCACGTGAACCTGTGGTGACTCAGGAAAAAGGCGCTCAGGGACTGTCTTGATAAGTAACAGGAGCTGGTTATAAAATAAACATGCAGGAAAAGCGAATCCCCAGCTCTCTGAAGGTGCAACCAACAGGCAGCCCTCAGAGGGACTTTTCCTTTCTGTGCCACAGCTTGCATATCTGTAAAGGGTGTCATAAGCTCACGCTTTGCTTGCACTGGTTTGAAATATACCCACCTGAGAGGCTGATTTTGTAATGACTGCCCTTTGGGTCATCACTGGCTCAAGCATGAGGGAAGTAGAGCTGGAGGCATGATCCCATTTTCTGGGAAACACATCATATACTTTCCTGGAGAGCATATTTTGAGGAATATATTGGATTAACTTGTGTTTTTTGCCTATACAGCAGTGATACCTACTTACACTTGTGAGCTTAATGCATGAGAGATACTGTGGACCTAGCAGGATGAATTACAAAAAAAAGTCCTGGGATTTTTTTTCACTGGGAGGAATTAAACTTGAGTTTAGTTTCCTTCCCTCCTAATACAGCCAGGGCATCTGGTCTGTCTTCTTTGCTACAGCTGGCTTTGAGTCCTCCCAAAAGACATGACATGACATTTTAGTCCATGTCTTTTTTTTTTTTTTTTGTACACTGAACAGAAAATGTAAAACTGTTGCACATGTGCAGATTATTTATCCATGCAGGCCTAATCGGTGCAGGGATTAGCAAAACATGTTTTGCCTGCCAATCTCTAATCAAGAAGACAGATTCACTGGCACGGTGGTGGCTTTGCTGTGCCCCAGGGAGATGCTGCTCACTCTGCTGAAAATTAGGAGCAATTTAGCCAAATTCAATTTGCAGGTACAGACCTTGCAAGGTCAAAGTAAGAAGCATGGTCTGCAAAGAAAAAAACATCACCCACTAAGAGCAACAACAAATCCAACCATGATTTGAAGGAGAAGGCTCCAGTATAAGCACTGAGACAATGAAAAAATTCTAACAAATGTTAACAGTCTGGAAAGGAGAAATAACTGGCCTGTACAAAGTATTCCCTTAGGATGTGTATTCCTCCCAGAAATTTTCTACTTTGCTGCATCTTTCCCAACGATGTAATGGCAGATTCAATGGCTTACTAACCTTTTTGGCATAGGCTTGTTCTGCAGGGAGTATCAAGAGACCAAACCCCTCGCCTGAGTACACTATGTGTACTTTGTCTGATTCTTGTCTACCTTTGCCTTTCAGAGGTGGGATTTTTTTTTCAAAATAGGGGCGAAAAGCATTCCTTCCAGTATTGCCAGAATTTTATACATTCTTTTCTTTTGCATGAGGTTCAAAGCAGTGGAGAAACATCCCAACTACCTAGCAATGGTTAAAGACGAAACAGACAGTAGAAGATGAATGGCGTTAAATATATAATTGTGAACTCAATAGGGGAAAAATGGAGCTTTGCTGTCGTATTTTATTTACAAGTTTTATTTGACTGCAACACCTGCTTTCAATATGATTAACTCTTACTTAGCATGCAGTTTTTGCACTGACAGCTTCTGATATACTTCGCTGCAGATGCTTGGTTCCAATGACAGAGTTATTTTGCTAGTATTGTGCTGGGGACAGGCCTAATCAGGTAGAGCTAATTTGCCATTTGCTGGATTAATGAAGATATACACTGAAAAGAGTATGAGGAAGAACAAGAACTCGTACACAAAATATTAAGAAACCAGCAAACAATTTAGAATAAAAACACAGAAAGATCACTGTGCCTTAGGCTTTTCGATAGTATCTTTCACCCAAACACTACGGTTTCTGTAGTACCATAGCAGCTACATGCTGGTCCCAAGTGACACTACACATTTCCTTCAGGTCAAGTTGATAGGGCACCCTGTGACAAACAGCAGGGGACCAGAATCCCCATCTGGGAGAGAGGACTGCTGGTACATACAGCCCAGCCAGTGCTGGGTTCCAGTGCTTCCTGAGGAAGAGAAGTGCAACCAGGCCAAGTTTCTGCACCTCTTACTCATCTTCACCATCCTGTTACCCCGACACACAGCAAGGATGTTTGCTGTGGCAACCACCTCAACAACACCCCATGGCAGCCACATCCACTGTGGGACATCTCACTGGAAACACTTCTCAAGGACCACATGTAACCAGGCTGCAGTGCTCTCAGTTTGCATGTGGACCCCCACCCCACAATGTGGTTCCTGCTACGGCTTCACAAGCTGTGCTATGGCACCACGGAAAATCAGTTTTCCCAGTCAGCAGTACAAACCTGGGAACACAATTATTTGTGAGAGTTTTATTGTATGGCACATAGTCATTGTGGTGCACAAAATATACCGCATTTTACCTGACGCTCCTCAGACTTCACTGAAGATGCCAGGTCCGAGAAAGCCATCTGCAGCAGTGTACCCATTGTGAACAATGGGGCTTTCTGTGGATGTGGGTGCATGTAGGTATCCTTGGGGAAAAGCTTCCTTACAACTCTGTGCTGGATAGGGAATCCTCTGCCATAAGGAGGTCTCTTTTGGAAGCTGGAGCCAGCCTACAAGAAGCAATTCATGCTTGGTGAAACCAGCCAAAACACCTAAAAGGAAGCTTTATTGTATAGACCGGTGAGAAGAGACCCCCAAAGTGGGGAATGCAGCTCAGGGTCCTGATCTGTGCCAGTACAAGGCTGTCCTTTGAGGCATCAGGGCACTACACTGAGTGCTTCAGGGACGAGGGCTGTGATCCATAAGGATCCAGTGGTATTTAGTAAACAAGAATCAGGCCCACAGTACAGTGAAATCACATGTTTCTACTGTATATGAAACAGTGATAGCCAATTCTATATGTGGGAAATGTGGGATTTTTGGCAGGAGGAGCCTTTTTCCCCCCAAATGATTCCCAAGATAAATTCCATTTTTGTCCTTTCATTAGACTGTGCCCTTTCTGTTACTCTCATACTAATCTTACCTAACATCATTTAATTTAAGCTGTGCCTGTATTTTTTTTTTCAGAGCGAAGGCTGGCTGCCTATGACACCTTGGCAGTCAAATCCACCCTGATCCGTTAGGAAGCAGGTTTAAGCCTCTAGCGAAACTCAGGACTGGCTTTTTCAATGTGTCTCGTGTGCCCTGTGGCAAGTGGCTAGTACAGGCAGGCCTGTGTGGGACCGAAGGCCAGACTTGAATGGTTATAGTGTTTGTGGAAGAGGAGAGTGGATCCAGGCCATGTGCATCCCTGAACAGTCCTGCATGGCTCCAGCAGGTGGGAAGTCGGGCTGTGGTTTGTTCAGTGGAGGGACATCTCTTTTACTGATACAGAGAGATAGCTAACAGGTTCAGAGAACAGGCTGCTGCCAGCAGGCAGTTTCACAGAGGACGACATTAATGTGCTGGCTGTGACACTGACACGATGCAGAACCAGCAGCTCAAATGCAAGTGTCCATGTACAGCAGCCAGAGTACCGGGTCTTCATATCCAGAGATGGGCAAGTCCTGCATACGTATAATTCAATACAGGGGAGTAGCAGGCAACAAAACCCACTAAACACAAAATAAGTGTTTCCTCTACGCTGCAGCCTTGTACCTGCTGCAGCAGAGGGGCTGCAGGCAGATGTGGAGTTAGGGATGGGAAGATCTCATGAGACTGGGAGCATGAATGGGTTTCTTTAGGTAATCAGCTGGTACAGGCCTGTTCTTTGAGAAAGCAGATAAAAATCATGCTTTCATTAGAGTCCAGATAATCAGCCTTATATGCCCAGTCTCAGGGAACAAACAGCTTGAAATTCAAGGCAGCAGTGAAAACCTATTCATCCTTTGTTGTCAGAGGGAAATTTAATTTTGCTCAAATTTTGTCAAAACACCCCGGTAAAGTACTTCAGAGCCCCAGGGGTTTTGCAGGTTTGAAAGCAAGCAGTGGCAGCACCGGCCAGGGCACACCTCGGTAAGCTGCTGGCCACAGCCCCAGCCCACAGGCTGATGCTTTCCTTCTTTGTGTTACTTAATTTCCATGACACTGGCAGCTCCTAGCTCTGTGCTGGGCATGGGCAGGCTGCTTGCATCACCTCTGCAGAGGTGCCCCAGCAACCCAGCCCAGCCCTGCCAGCAGGGCCAGGCTGCACCCCATCACGTCCTGTCTCCTGTTGCTCACCGATGCCTTCAGGACACAAACAAACTGCTGGTGCTTTTGTTCCCTGTGCCAGGGCTGAACCTGCACAGGCTGCCTTGCGCTCAGGGTTTCACAGCATCCCCAGTCTGGACTGTACACGAGTTCCTAGCTCCCCACTGATGCTCCAACTGATCCAGCGTGTCCCCGGGTGCCACTGTGCCAGGTCCCCACCCCAGGAGGAGCAGGCAGCTGCCTGCTTGCCCTGATGTTGCTGGGTATTTGATCCAGGTCCCATCCCTTGGGTGGAAAAACCCCAAACGGGGCTCCTACAAGACTTCTTCCAAGCCCCACGTAGCAGATCAGATGAGTACCAGCTTCCTGTGGCTGCAGCAGGAGTGGGGAGGTAGGGGCTTTGCTGCCAACCCTGGCTCTTCAACATCCTGGTGCCCACAGGGGTGAAGGGAGGAGGATGACTCCATGCTGCTTCTTCAAGATGTTCACTGTGAAGGGACTGATAATGAGAGTGAGATTTCATCTCCTGTCATCACCTCTCCCCTTGCTCTTCCTTT